>JAXIVJ010000685.1:35000-192750 GCA_036785665.1 Chirona hameri | reverse complement strand
CTACATATCTATATATCTATATATCTATATATCTATATATCTATATATCTATATATCTATATATCTATATATCTATATATCTATATATCTATATATCTATATATCTATATATCTATATATCTATATATCTATATATCTATATATCTATATATCTATATATCTATATATCTATATATCTATATATCTATATATCTATATATCTATATATCTATATATCTATATATCTATATATCTATATATCTATATATCTATATATCTATATATCTATATATCTATATATCTATATATCTATATATCTATATATCTATATATCTATATATCTATATATCTATATATCTATATATCTATATATCTATATATCTATATATCTATATATCTATATATCTATATATCTATATATCTATATATCTATATATCTATATATCTATATATCTATATATCTATATATCTATATATCTATATATCTATATATCTATATATCTATATATCTATATATCTATATATCTATATATCTATATATCAATATATCTATATCTATATATCTATATATCTATATATCTATATATCTATATATCTATATATCTATATATCTATATATCTATATATCTATATATCTATATCTATATATCTATATATCTATATATCTATATATCTATATATCTATATATCTATATATCTATATATCTATATATCTATATATCTATATATCTATATATCTATATATCTATATATCTATATATCTATATATCTATATATCTATATATCTATATATCTATATATCTATATATCTATATATCTATATATCTATATATCTATATATCTATATATCTATATATCTATATATCTATATATCTATATATCTATATATCTATATATCTATATATCTATATATCTATATATCTATATATATATATCTATATATCTATATATCTATATATATATATATATATATATATATATATATATATATATATATATATATATATATATATATATATATATATATATATATATATATATATATATATATATATATATATATATATATATATATATATATATATATATATATATATATATATATAAATATATATATATATATATATATATATATATATATATATATATATATATATATATATATATATATATATATATATATATATATATATATATATATATATATATATATATATATATATATATATATATATATATATATATATATATATATATATATATATATATATATATATATATATATATATATATATATATATATATATATATATACCGATGGCTCCTTAAGCGAAGGCCGAATAGGAGTGGGCCAGACTTCGGCAAATTTCAACGAATCTAATCGACTCTCCGACATTCATTCAATCTTTACCGCGGAACTTCAGGGAATTTTATCAGCCGTATATCAGATCAAAGGTCGCAACATCCAAACAGCAATGATTTGCACTTATTTACTCTTCCCTCTTCTTTACTTGCAATATCTTCATTACATAACTCGTTCCATCCCCTGGCGCACAAAATTCGATCCCTTCTCAACCGTCTCCAACATTCCAGTCAAGTTGAATTCCTTTGGGTACCAGGCCACGAGACCGCTGACACTTTAGCCAAAAACAGCTTTCTTCTTCCACAACGAAATCATCTTCCTTGCCCACTCTCTGACATCTACCAGCACATACATTCGTGCTATCGTAAGTTAATACGAACGAAATCATCTTCCTTGCCCACTCTCTGACATCTACCAGCACATACATTCGTGCTATCGTAAATTAATACAAAGAGAGTGGGAAGCACTTCCACATTTCCATCTATACCCAATCAAGCCCATTGTAAAACATATGGCATATACCGCATATCCAGCGAACAAAATAGCAGGCAAAAATAAAAAGTTCTAGCGAGACTACGACTGGGACACACATTAATAACACATTACCACATCATGTAACACATTACCACATCATGGACAGAGTACCGCCGCCGGTATGTCAAATGCAACAACAATACAATTTACAGCATAAAACACATGCTCATCGATTGCCCACATCTTCAGCAGCACCGTTGTTAAATGGCACAATTCATTCAAAACAACAACCTTACATTACACTTAGCAACGCTCCTCGGAGACGAACATTTGGATCTGGTTGACATTCTCTTCGACTTTCTTAGGAAGACGCAATTAATTAGTAATATTTAACAGTTTTTTTTCTCGCCCAGCGCAACTTTGGCAACATGCGCAGGGTTTTCCCCTTAGCATAGGCGCTGGTTTGTATTATTCAGGATTTTTTCCAGCTTAAAAACAACACAACAAGGTAATGCCAGGGAACCAGAGCCAAGGAGACTTACATCTTTGCGTAAGTCTCCTGTTGCGGTAATGATGGCGACCTGGCTCCATCATACACACATTTAGACAACAAGGTCTCACCAGGGAGCCGGAGCCAAGGAGACGTTTGTCTCCTGTAGCGGCAATGAAGGCTCCCTGGCTCCAAATGTATGTATGTATCAGTATATGTGGGTAGGGAGCTGCTTGCCCCGGAATCGGAGGCGAAGCAGCGGGTTGGGCTGATCGGGCCGCTTCAGTCACAACCTTTCTAGTATAATCCCAAAAATCCTACTTAGTCCGATCTTGTATCACCCTCGGTGAACAGCGCTTGAGGTGCGCACGCGTTCCGAACTGATGGTGTCCAACTGAAGTTGGTCTTTGCGCCACTTCTATGATGCCGGCGCTCCCAAATTCGCTTCCGTCATCTTAAGCTTAGGTTACACGGGCGATTTTTGCGGCAACTTCTCGGCAACTTGTTGCTCGGCAGCAGCTGGGCAACAGCTTCGGTTGCTCTGCAGCGGCCCGACGTCAGCGGCAACCGATATGTCACTAGCCAAGGATACAGCGTGACGTCAGCATAGTTTAGACCAATGAGAGGCAGCGCTCGATCTCCGGGAACCTTGAGCAACCGGCTGCCGAGATGTTCAATTTTTTGAACAAATTGCTGAGAGTTGGCAACTTGTCGTGCACCTGCAGCCCATGGCGTCCAACCGAGGATATCAAATGCCTAATATCGGTGAGTTTTCCATTTGTTTTCCTTTGGTATATCGCTGATTACCTTGATAATGTTGCAGGATATGAATGTAAAAGTTTCATGGTTCAAAACCCAAGTCCGTATGATTGTGAAACCTGCCAGATAGGACAGGCATGGGAAGACATCTTTCGGATATGTTCTTAGAAAGGTGGTGCTTGGAGCCCAAAAATAATGAATGTATGCCTTGTCCTGCCTCAAACCAAATGTGACATGCTTAATGCTTATCATCTCAAGATCTAATTTGCCTTGGTGGTTGCTTTGCCTTGGTGGTCTGTCTCCGCGGTAATAGTTCAGTAATTGGTAATAGTTTAGTAATTCACCTCCCCAGTTTACAGTGTTCTTGAAGTCCCCAATAGAAGAAGAGAGTATTATTACAACAGACAGAAAAGTATCAGTAATACCAGAGCTATGACGTCACCAAAAACAATACATAATACAACCTGACCTAACCTTTACAGCAATTACGGTCTCAGGGACCCATGTTTAGAACGCTTTGCTCACTGTACTGCAGAAACCTACTGGGGCTGTTGCCAGCCCAGACCCACCAGACCATCCTGTAGACAGTCATAACCCACTTTTCAGTCTGTCATAATATTACCGTCAACTGACTACTCTTCTTTTATTAGGAACCTGAAGAACACCATAAATTACAGAAGTTAAGTTACTGAACTGCAGTAGGTACCCACCCACTAACTAATTACTGAACTGACCTGTAGGAATGACACAAAAAGTGTGTGTGTGCGGGGGAGGCAGTGAAACTTTGATCTTGCCTTGAGAGGAAATCATACCCCTATGATGTATTTGCAGATTTGGGCTCCTCTCGCCAGACTGGTTATTGATTCAACTTTTTTTAGAACAATTAAATCATGATTCATTTTGGAATCTGAATGATTCAATCACTGTTCGATTCACAGATACAATTTTGAAAATTGATTCCTTCTGATTCAAAGAATCAAAACAAATATTTTAATTGATTCATGTTTGATTCAACATTTAAATATATGAGGCAAATTTATGTCATCAATAAAAATGGAAACAATGCATACATATGATCATTAAAACATTGTTTACAAGCAATAGTATTTCAGTATACATGAATGTAGGCGTCTTCTGCAATCGTAGGCGTCCTTCTGCATGTCTTCTTTTACTTGCTGCCGGCAGCGAGGCCGCAGCAGCGGTGTATTGGCCCGGCGGCTCCGGAGACGAGACTCCCAGCCGTCACAGCGACACAGATGTCAGGTCAGCACACCCGCCAAACCAGGCCCGGCCATTGGTCGAGCCAACAGACACCCCCGACCTGCCATTGGCCGAGAGGATCGTGCGATGTCCCCTAGGCACAAAACGCGCGTGAAGGCGCGTTCTGCGGGGTTAGCATCGGAGCGAATATAATTAACCGAAAAATTACGAAAACGGAAAATATTACACAGTAACGTAAGCCAAGAACGCGGACAGCGGGCCCTTGTGTAAATTTATAAACGACACCGATATTATCTGAAAAAATCGTAAACACTCCATCGCCGCTCGTACAAATCGCCGTTAACGCCGCTGCGTATTCGGCCACGTAAATCGGGAGCTCTAGCGGCAGAGCCACTGACACCGGAGTGCAGCCCGGTCTGACGATGCCTATCTGAGATGGAGCGTCGCGTCGACAAATACCTGTCGCAAGTGTACATTGTTACAAGCGCGCACATAGTCATGCGTCAGCATGACGTCATCGTCGACAAAGTGCAACACTGCCGCGCACGCCTCTCTGTCACCGTCACGCACGGCACTGACAACCTCAAGCGGCAGCTTGAGGCACGGACGCACAAAATTAACAAAGCCAGCCAGTCGCTGGCGCTTCAGCAGCGGCCAGGATGGGGAGCAGGCAGACACGGCGGCGCGGAGAGCCGGCAAAACACCCGCCTTAACCCGGGCTGTGCCCGCCATCAAGTCTAAATCTACGCCGAGAAATATCAGATTCGATGTTGGAGTGAGCACAGATTTTCCAAAGTTTAAACAAAATCCAGCACTAGACAGAAAATCACTAACACCTATCAAATCGCGGGGACAGCGCGCCAAAAACAAAAAATCATCCAAGTACAGCCATACCGTTAACACCCGGAAAACGCGCCTCGACTATTTTAACAGTGACACAAGCCAAGTGCTGCATTTCCGACGGTGCAATCGAAATGCCCATAGGCAGACGAGCGAACATATATTCATTTCCCTCATAAGACACCCCGAATTCGCGAGCGCGTGCTCGCAGCCAGCGGAATGTGAAAAAAAACATCACGCAGAATCTATTTTTAATGCAAAGTTAAAACATCGGCGGCAGCCTCCAAGGCCCGCTCGATGGTCGGTAAGACACACGGCCGGTGTGGCAAAAAGGGCGTAAGCGAAGACATGTCGTAAACTAGGCGCGCCACCGACTTGTTCTTAGGTACCGGGAAAAAGACGGTAACATCGCCGCGGGCGGTCCCGGCACCAGCACGCCGGCCGCCACACAGTCGGCCACCGCGGCCCGTCATCAGCGCCGAGCGCCGAGTCACCTGCCACACGCGAGGCGCTGTCGCGGGCACGCGCACTTTTCAACCCCTTAGCCAGTACACACTGCACTCGTGGGTGACCGGCAAAAAGGGCCGCATTAACCCGGCCGGCCACCGGCGGCCGCACCCGTGCGCCAGCCTCCAGAGGCAGGCGATGGTCGCCGATAAAGTCTAAAGGCGACTCGACCGTCGTCGGCACGCCCGCGCCACCCGCCTCACCGAGAGACGGCGGCGGCAGCGATGGAGGCGGCTCCGTCAGCATAAAGACTATTTCCTCAGCCACTGAGCGAGAGTCAGCCGCCTCCAGAGGTCGCTGCCAGGAAGCCGTGTCTGGTTCCGCCAGCACATCACAGATGGCGCGCCGATCGTTCAGCGGTGCCAGCCCGCCAGACTGAGGCCAGCAGCCTGGCTCCGCAGAGAAGAAGTCTCTCTCACTGGTGACACGTCTCACAGAGTCGTCAGGAGACTCCGCGGCTGGCCGGGGGCCGGAGGAAACAGAGGCCGTTGCCCCCACCGCCAGTCGCAGCGCCACCGCGACCCGCAAGCCGCGGCGGGGCCGAGCGCGGGCGGCCCCCGTCTGCCGCCCCGCGCCCGGGCTGTCCCTTCATTGCCTCGGACGAGGGACGCAGCCCCTGCCGGCGCCAGCAGACGTCACCGGTCTACGGAGGCCCGATGGACGGCACGGTCTGCCGCGCCCACCAGCCGCCACAGCGGCGACCGCCGGCGGCGCAGGAGGCGGCGATCCAGCAGCCGGATGAAGTCTTATACCCAGCCGGTCCATGTCGGTCATCCCGACTGTCCGCCAGCGCGGCGCCCCAGCCGTGATGCGCGACTATTAGCATAAGGCGGACCCGTCCCCAGTACCAGACGTGGTCCGCCGGGGGCGGGCCCGCCCCCTCGCCGATGATTAGAAGCGCCCGAACTTCCTCTCTCTCCCGCACGCCCATGTCGGGCATACGGGAGCGCAGCTCCGCCAGCCACAGCTGCCGCTGCGCCCGGCCCGGCTCGGCCGGTGCTGGACTGTCCGGCTCGCACCGCTCCGGCGACGGCTGGACGTCACTGCCATCCAGAGAGGCAGCTCCTCCGGAGCCGATCCCCGACGCACGCAGCTTCTTCATAACCGCGTCGACGATGGAGTCCACGTGCTTGAGCTCCGGCGGGGCTCGCACGGCGCCAGAACGAAGCCGCAGAGTCGGTGAAGGCGTGGCCATCTCGCCGCCGGTAATCTGGTCACAGAGTCCGACAGCACCAGCCCACGTCGTCACCGCACAATCACGTCTTTTTACTTTACTTGCTGCCCGGCAGCGGAGGCCGCAGCAGCGGTGTATTGGCCCGGCGGCTCCGGAGACGAGACTTCTCCGGAATGTAGGCGGGGAGTCTCGTCTCCGGAGCCGCCGGGCCAATACACCGCTGCTGCGGCCTCCGCTGCCGGGCAGCAAGTAAATGAAAAGAACGTCGAGTCTCGTCTCCGGAGCCGCCGGGCCAATACACCGCTGCTGCGGCCTCCGCTGCCGGGCAGCAAGTAAAGTAAAAAGACGTGATTGTGCGGTGACGACGTGGGCTGGTGCTGTCGGACTCTGTGACCAGATTACCGGCGGCGAGATGGCCACGCCTTCACCGATTCTGCGGCTTCGTTCTGGCGCCGTGCGAGCCCCGCCGGAGCTCAAGCACGTGGACTCCATCGTCGACGCGGTTATGAAGAAGCTGCGTGCGTCGGGGATCGGCTCCGGAGGAGATGCTGCCTCTCTGGATGGCAGTGACGTCCAGCCGTCGCCGGAGCGGTGCGAGCCGGACAGTCCAGCACCGGCCGAGCCGGGCCGGGCGCAGCGGCAGCTGTGGCTGGCGGAGCTGCGCTCCCGTATGCCCGACATGGGCGTGCGGGAGAGAGAGGAAGTTCGGGCGCTTCTAATCATCGGCGAGGGGGCGGGCCCGCCCCCGGCGGACCACGTCTGGTACTGGGGACGGGTCCGCCTTATGCTAATAGTCGCGCATCACGGCTGGGGCGCCGCGCTGGCGGACAGTCGGATGACCGACATGGACCGGCTGGGTATAAGACTGCATCCGGCTGCTGGATCGCCGCCTCCTGCGCCGCCGGCGGTCGCCGCTGTGGCGGCTGGTGGGCGCGGCAGACCGTGCCGTCCATCGGGCCTCCGTAGACCGGTGACGTCTGCTGGCGCCGGCAGGGGCTGCGTCCCTCGTCCGAGGCAATGAAGGGACAGCCCGGGCGCGGGGCGGCGGACGGGGGCCGCCCGCGCTCGGCCCCGCCGCGGCTTGCGGGTCGCGGTGGCACTGCGACTGGCGGTGGGGGCAACGGCCTCTGTTTCCTCCGGCCCCCGGCCAGCCGCGGAGTCTCCTGACGACTCTGTGGGACGTGTCACCAGTGAGAGAGACTTCTTCTCTGCGGAGCCAGGCTGCCGGCCTCAGTCTGGCGGGCTGGCACCGCTGAACGATCGGCGCGCCATCTGTGATGTGCTGGCGGAACCAGACACGGCTTCCTGGCAGCGACCTCTGGAGGCGGCTGACTCTCGCTCAGTGGCTGAGGAAATAGTCTTTATGCTGACGGAGCCGCCTCCATCGCTGCCGCCGCCGTCTCTCGGTGAGGCGGGTGGCGCGGGCGTGCCGACGACGGTCGAGTCGCCTTTAGACTTTATCGGCGCCCAGCGCCTGCCTCTGGAGGCTGGCGCACGGGTGCGGCCGCCGGTGGCCGGCCGGGTTAATGCGGCCCTTTTTGCCGGTCACCCACGAGTGCAGTGTGTACTGGCTAAGGGGTTGAAAGTGCGCGTGCCCGCGACAGCGCCTCGCGTGTGGCAGGTGACTCGGCGCTCGGCGCTGATGACGGCCGCGGTGGCCGACTGTGTGGCGGCCGGCGTGCTGGTGCCGGGCCGCCCGCGGCGATGTTACCGTCTTTTCCCGGTACCTAAGAACAAGTCGGTGGCGCGCCTAGTTTACGACATGTCTTCGCTTACGCCCTTTTTGCCACACCGGCCGTGTGTCTTACCGACCATCGAGCGGGCCTTGGAGGCTGCCGCCGATGGTTTTAACTTTGCATTAAAAATAGATCTGCGTGATGTTTTTTTTCACATTCCGCTGGCTGCGAGCACGCGCGCGAATTTCGGGGTGTCTTATGAGGGAAATGAATATATGTTCGCTCGTCTGCCTATGGGCATTTCGATTGCACCGTCGGAAATGCAGCACTTGGCTTGTGTCACTGTTAAAATAGTCGAGGCGCGTTTTCCGGGTGTTAACGGTATGGTGTACTGCATGAGTCTCGTCTCCGGAGCCGCCGGGCCAATACACCGCTGCTGCGGCCTCCGCTGCCGGGCAGCAAGTAAACCAAAAAGACGTGATTGTGCGGTGACGACGTGGGCTGGTGCTGTCGGACTCTGTGACCAGATTACCGGCGGCGAGATGGCCACGCCTTCACCGACTCTGCGGCTTCGTTCTGGCGCCGTGCGAGCCCCGCCGGAGCTCAAGCACGTGGACTCCATCGTCGACGCGGTTATGAAGAAGCTGCGTGCGTCGGGGATCGGCTCCGGAGGAGATGCTGCCTCTCTGGATGGCAGTGACGTCCAGCCGTCGCCGGAGCGGTGCGAGCCGGACAGTCCAGCACCGGCCGAGCCGGGCCGGGCGCAGCGGCAGCTGTGGCTGGCGGAGCTGCGCTCCCGTATGCCCGACATGGGCGTGCGGGAGAGAGAGGAAGTTCGGGCGCTTCTAATCATCGGCGAGGGGGCGGGCCCGCCCCCGGCGGACCACGTCTGGTACTGGGGACGGGTCCGCCTTATGCTAATAGTCGCGCATCACGGCTGGGGCGCCGCGTTGGCGGACAGTCGGATGACCGACATGGACCGGCTGGGTATAAGACTGCATCCGGCTGCTGGACCGCCGCCTCCTGCGCCGCCGGCGGTCGCCGCTGTGGCGGCTGGTGGGCGCGGCAGACCGTGCCGTCCATCGGGCCTCCGTAGACCGGTGACGTCTGCTGGCGCCGGCAGGGGCTGCGTCCCTCGTCCGAGGCAATGAAGGGACAGCCCGGGCGCGGGGCGGCGGACGGGGGCCGCCCGCGCTCGGCCCCGCCGCGGCTTGCGGGTCGCGGTGGCGCTGCGACTGGCGGTGGGGGCAACGGCCTCTGTTTCCTCCGGCCCCCGGCCAGCCGCGGAGTCTCCTGACGACTCTGTGGGACGTGTCACCAGTGAGAGAGACTTCTTCTCTGCGGAGCCAGGCTGCCGGCCTCAGTCTGGCGGGCTGGCACCGCTGAACGATCGGCGCGCCATCTGTGATGTGCTGGCGGAACCAGACACGGCTTCCTGGCAGCGACCTCTGGAGGCGGCTGACTCTCGCTCAGTGGCTGAGGAAATAGTCTTTTTGCTGACGGAGCCGCCTCCATCGCTGCCGCCGCCGTCTCTCGGTGAGGCGGGTGGCGCGGGCGTGCCGACGACGGTCGAGTCGCCTTTAGACTTTATCGGCGCCCAGCGCCTGCCTCTGGAGGCTGGCGCACGGGTGCGGCCGCCGGTGGCCGGCCGGGTGAATGCGGCCCTTTTTGCCGGTCACCCACGAGTGCAGTGTGTACTGGCTAAGGGGTTGAAAGTGCGCGTGCCCGCGACAGCGCCTCGCGTGTGGCAGGTGACTCGGCGCTCGGCGCTGATGACGGCCGCGGTGGCCGACTGTGTGGCGGCCGGCGTGCTGGTGCCGGGCCGCCCGCGGCGATGTTACCGTCTTTTCCCGGTACCTAAGAACAAGTCGGTGGCGCGCCTAGTTTACGACATGTCTTCGCTTACGCCCTTTTTGCCACACCGGCCGTGTGTCTTACCGACCATCGAGCGGGCCTTGGAGGCTGCCGCCGATGGTTTTAACTTTGCATAAAAAATAGATCTGCGTGATGTTTTTTTCACATTCCGCTGGCTGCGAGCACGCGCGCGAATTTCGGGGTGTCTTATGAGGGAAATGAATATATGTTCGCTCGTCTGCCTATGGGCATTTCGATTGCACCGTCAGAAATGCAGCACTTGGCTTGTGTCACTGTTAAAATAGTCGAGGCGCGTTTTCCGGGTGTTAACGGTATGGTGTACTTGGATGATTTTTTGTTTTTGGCGCGCTGTCCCCGCGATTTGATAGGTGTTAGTGATTTTCTGTCTAGTGCTGGATTTTGTTTAAACTTTGGAAAATCTGTGCTCACTCCAACATCGAATCTGATATTTCTTGGCGTAGATTTAGACTTGATGGCGGGCACAGCCCGGGTTAAGGCGGGTGTTTTGCCGGCTCTCCGCGCCGCCGTGTCTGCCTGCTCCCCATCCTGGCCGCTGCTGAAGCGCCAGCGACTGGCTGGCTTTGTTAATTTTGTGCGTCCGTGCCTCAAGCTGCCGCTTGAGGTTGTCAGTGCCGTGCGTGACGGTGGCAGAGAGGCGTGCGCGGCAGTGTTGCACTTTGTCGACGATGACGTCATGCTGACGCATGACTATGTGCGCGCTTGTAACAATGTACACTTGCGACAGGTATTTGTTGACGCGACGCCATCTCAGATAGGCATCGTCAGACCGGGCTGCACTCCGGTGTCAGTGGCTCTGCCGCTAGAGCTCCCGATTTACGTGGCCGAATACGCAGCGGCGTTAACGGCGATTTGTACGAGCGGCGATGGAGTGTTTACGATTTTTTTCAGATAATATCGGTGTCGTTTATAATTCACACAAGGGCCGCTGTCCGCGTTCTTGGCTTACGTTACTGTGTAATATTTTCCGTTTTCGTAATTTTTCGGTTAATTATATTCGCTCCGATGCTAACCCCGCAGACGCGCCTTCACGCGCGTTTTGTGCCTAGGGACATCGCACGACCCTCTCGGCCAATGGCAGGTCGGGGGTGTCTGTTGGCTCGACCAATGGCCGGGCCTGGTTTGGCGGGTGTGCTGACCTGACATCTGTGTCGCTGTGACGGCTGGGAGTCTCGTCTCCGGAGCCGCCGGGCCAATACACCGCTGCTGCGGCCTCCGCTGCCGGGCAGCAATCAAAAAATAAACTGCATGTCTTCTGCATTTACTTGCTGCCCGGCAGCGGAGGCCGCAGCAGCGGTGTATTGGCCCGGCGGCTCCGGAGACGAGACTCCCAGCCGTCACAGCGACACAGATGTCAGGTCAGCACACCCGCCAAACCAGGCCCGGCCATTGGTCGAGCCAACAGACACCCCCGACCTGCCATTGGCCGAGAGGATCGTGCGATGTCCCTAGGCACAAAACGCGCGTGAAGGCGCGTCTGCGGGGTTAGCATCGGAGCGAATATAATTAACCGAAAAATTACGAAAACGGAAAATATTACACAGTAACGTAAGCCAAGAACGCGGACAGCGGCCCTTGTGTAAATTATAAACGACACCGATATTATCTGAAAAAATCGTAAACACTCCATCGCCGCTCGTACAAATCGCCGTTAACGCCGCTGCGTATTCGGCCACGTAAATCGGGAGCTCTAGCGGCAGAGCCACTGACACCGGAGTGCAGCCCGGTCTGACGATGCCTATCTGAAATGGCGTCGCGTCGACAAATACCTGTCGCAAGTGTACATTGTTACAAGCGCGCACATAGTCATGCGTCAGCATGACGTCATCGTCGACAAAGTGCAACACTGCCGCGCACGCCTCTCTGTCACCGTCACGCACGGCACTGACAACCTCAAGCGGCAGCTTGAGGCACGGACGCACAAAATTAACAAAGCCAGCCAGTCGCTGGCGCTTCAGCAGCGGCCAGGATGGGGAGCAGGCAGACACGGCGGCGCGGAGAGCCGGCAAAACACCCGCCTTAACCCGGGCTGTGCCCGCCATCAGGTCTAAATCTACGCCGAGAAATATCAGATTCGATGTTGGAGTGAGCACAGATTTTCCAAAGTTTAAACAAAATCCAGCACTAGACAGAAAATCACTAACACCTATCAAATCGCGGGGACAGCGCGCCAAAAACAAAAAATCATCCAAGTACACCATACCGTTAACACCCGGAAAACGCGCCTCGACTATTTTAACAGTGACACAAGCCAAGTGCTGCATTTCCGACGGTGCAATCGAAATGCCCATAGGCAGACGAGCGAACATATATTCATTTCCCTCATAAGACACCCCGAAATTCGCGCGCGTGCTCGCAGCCAGCGGAATGTGAAAAAACCATCACGCAGATCTATTTTTAATGCAAAGTTAAAACCATCGGCGGCAGCCTCCAAGGCCCGCTCGATGGTCGGTAAGACACACGGCCGGTGTGGCAAAAAGGGCGTAAGCGAAGACACTGCATGTATTTGCACAATTTACGAGTGTACTTGAATCGTTAAATCTTTTGATTCAATCAGCCTTGATTTGATGCAGGTTTTGATTCAATCATGATTCATGAATACAAAAATCTGGTGGTGAATCAATTATGTTTTGGTTCAATGAGTTTTGATTGAACGATTCCAATGGATTCAATCAGTGTCAAATCAATAACCAGTCTGCGGCTCTCGCCTTGGCAACCTGTTCAGGCGCAGATCCAGGGGGGTGCTAGGGTGCGCGCCCCTGAGGCAGGGTTGCCCCCATTCCGCACCATACAAACACGCCCATAGGGCGTAACATTTTGTATGACACCCCCTGACCGAAATCCTGGATCCGCGCCTGCTGTTTGCTACCTAAAATAATCCTTATTAAGCAAAGGATTTTTTTAGCAAAACAAAATGCTGGAAAGTGGAGAGGGACCATGGACCCCCCCCCCCCCCCCCCTGTTCCTATGCCTATGCTTATGCCCATCTAAACTTTATTTTGCAAGTGACAGTGAAGATGTAGCTCTGACAAAATTTACTGTCAATAATGTTTGATGTTCATCAGTTTTATCTTTATTTGTATGTCATCTTGCATATTTTTTCATCTTCAATGTCAACAATATTTGTGTAAGATTGGTTCTCACTGAGTGTCAGGTGTCCCCAATAAAAACAAGTATTTGCTGACCCTGTGTTATTGTTACCCCTCTCAAGGTATTGCCACTCCCTTTTTAAAATATGCCTTTTTATTTACATTTATCAATTTCTCATTTTTTGGTTTTCTGACAGAGCAAAATCGCTGTTCTGGACATGGTAAATCCGAGGTCCTTCACTTGACCTGGAAGGTCACTCGTTGACCCGAAACCTAAAAATTGCATACCGTTGGATTCCAAACATGACGGGCAACATGTTGGTTCTTACCGCTTTGCTCTATGTTGCTTGGTTTAGAAGTTAACGGGGGGGGTTCTTTTTAGGACCCCCCGTAGGGCGAAGGTGAAAAAAGATCCCGTAGGGCGAGGGTTAACCAGTAACAGAGCCTTTGGGGAGTGCCAGATTAATGAGTTGAGGATTCTTCAATGGGCTATTTCGTTCATTTGTGGCCAAAAATCTGGGACAAATTTGGTGTGACCCCTCCTGATAGAATGACAACCCAGGTGTAATTTTTTAGATAGATTTTCAAATTTCACATGTTTCTCACACCCTTTTCTGCTACATGACACAACTTATGCAGCCACTTAGCAGCAGCCCTAAAGCTAAATGAAGTTAAACATTAACATGGGTATCAATGTCAGACATTGAGCTAGAATTGCCCTTGTTCTAGGTTACAAAATTGATAGTTACTACAACAAATAGTGTGGGTTGTATGAAATTAAATCTAAAATGAAAGAATGCAGGTGAATCTGGTCATTGCAATATTGTATAGGGTGGCTTCACATCTGCATCAGCTGAAGCAATTCACATCAGCTGTAGCTGAAAAGTGTACTTTGCTTCATGGCTTGTGGAAGGAAAATAACTGGTCAGTACTGAGTACTTTGAACTAGTACTAGTACTTTTTACTGAGTACCTTCTGGCAAAGGATGAGGAAGGTGGGGAATTAATCAAAGGCACTGTTGCTGTTTTCCATTTGCTCCGTCACCCAGCTGAAATGAACTTTTTGTGCCGTCAATTGATGTGAAAGAAAAAATGGCGAGCTTGGATGCCAAACATAAATATCTGTGTATTTCATCTCATGCGTGTATGTGTGTATCCACCGAGAATGAACTGAATAAAGATGTGCCAATTTTAAGTATCAATGTTGTTCAACTCCTGTGTCATTGTTATGGTATATGAAGAGAGTTTTTGTGATTTATTTTACAGTAAATTATTCCTATTGAAATGCGTTAAATATAACTGTTTTGTGCACTTCAAATTGTTAGAAATTTGGCATTAAATTTGTGGCGTTGCACTCGTAAGAATGGTTGTTATAATTAAACATGTTTTCAGATATCCCAACACTGATCAGAGAGGTTGAGGCTGAAAGATGCTTGTGGGACTTGAGCTGCAAGGAGTATGCCAACCGTCACCTGAAGGACCTGAAGTGGGAGAAGGTTGGCCAGGCCTGCAGCTGTACTGGTAAGTGTACAAATCAGCAGCTCGTTTTGGACAATGTAAGTATTATTAAGTACACTGAACTAAATTACTGTAACAATCAATAAAAGTTCTGGAACAATCATGAGTAGAAAATCGCTCCCAAAATTGGTGTGGCCAAAGGGTATTCTAGTGCTATTTTTCCATAGCCTGACAAGATGCTCCAATACATTTGCATTAAACAAAAAATAAGTGTTTGTGTGGCTCGGCCCAGACTGGTTATTGATTCGACACTGATTGAATCGATTGGAATCGTTCAATCAAAATTCATTGAATCAAAACATAATTGATTCACCACCAGATATTTTGATTCATGAATCGTGATTGAATCAAACCCCGCATCAAATCAAGGCTGATTGAATCAAAATATTTAACGATTCAAGTACACTGGTAAATTGTCCAAATACATGGAGTCCCAGTGGCTACATTCAATTATACTGAAATACTATTGCTGTACCAATGTTTTAATTATTATATATATGCATGTTTCCATTTGTATTTATTTTACATAAATTCACCTCATATATTTAAATGTTGAATCAAACGTGAATCAATTAAAATATTTCTTTTGATTCTTTGAATCAGAATGAATCAATTCTCAAAATTGTATCCGTTAATCGAACGGTGATTGCATCATTCAGATTCCAAAATGAATCATGATTGAATCGTTCCAAAAAAAGTTTAATCAATAACCAGTCTGGCTCGGCCACATCAACTTTGTGACCATAGGTAGGTGTGACCTATGTGTGTACTACATTATCCACCCATGGTAACAATATATACCCACATGTACAGTCACATGATCTTGGAGCATTGGTAACGTTATGAGAATTACTGGTTAGTTAAAACAATACCCAGATTACATGGGAACTTGGGAGCTCAATGCCTCCCAGTTAGTTTTGTTTGTCTTAGGACAATATTTACATACAATCGCTATTTACAGGTCTTGAAGCAAAGAAAAAAGTTAAAAATCAGCGCACCGCCCACAACAGGACGAAGAACCGCTACGTGCCAAGCGGGTCTGGGGCCTCAGAAGCAGCCAGGCCTCGGGGCGGAGGAGGCCCCGATCTGCTTTTCCTCGACGCAGTTCCCCGTCGTGGAGACCTCTGTGCTCCGCTGGTACATACCGGTGCTGTGTTGTGTGTCGTCCCTGACCTCTGTGCTCCGCTGGTACATACCGGTGCTGTGTTGTGTGTCGTCCCTGACCTCTGTGTTCCGCTGGTACATACCGGTGCTGTGTTGTGTGTCGTCCCTGACCTCTGTGCTCCGCTGGTACATACCGGTGCTGTGTTGTGTGTCGTCCCTGACCTCTGTCTACCCCATACATACCGGTGCTGTGTTGTGTGTCGTCCCTGACCACTGTCTCCCCCCTACATACCGGTGCTGTGTTGTGTGTCGTCCCTGACCTCTGTGCTCCGCTGGTACATACCGGTGCTGTGTTGTGTGTCGTCCCTGACCTCTGTGTTCCGCTGGTACATACCGGTGCTGTGTTGTGTCGTCCCTGACCTATGTGTCTCCTCCATACATACCGGTGCTGTGTTGTGTGTCGTCCCTGACCTCTGTGTTCCGCTGGTACATACCGGTGCTGTGTTGTGTGTCATCCCTGACCTCTGTGTTCCGCTGGTACATACCGGTGCTGTGTTGTGTGTCATCCCTGACCTCTGTGTTCCGCTGGTACATATCGGTGCTGTGTTGTGTGTCATCCCTGACCTCTGTGCTCCGCTGGTACATACCGGTGCTGTGTTGTGTGTCGTCCCTGACCACTGTCTCCCCCATACATACCGGTGCTGTGTTGTGTCATTCCTGACCTCTGTGTCTCCTCCATACATACCGGTGCTGTGTTGTGTGTCGTCCCTGACCTCTGTGTTCCGCTGGTACATACCGGTGTTGTGTTGTGTGTCATCCCTGACCTCTGCGTCTCCCCCATACATACCGGTGCTGTGTTGTGTGTCGTCTCTGACCTCTGTGTTCCGCTGGTACATACCGGTGCTGTGTTGTGTGTCGTCCCTGACCTGTGTTCCGCTGGTACATACCGGTGCTGTGTTGTGTCGTCCCTGACCTATGTGTCTCCCCCATACATTCCGGTGCTGTGTGTCGTCCCTGACCTGTGTTCCGCTGGTACATACCGGTGCTGTGTTGTGTCGTCCCTGACCTATGTGTCTCCCCCATACATTCCGGTGCTGTGTTGTGTGTCGTCCCTGACCTCCATGTTCCGCTGGTACATTCTGGTGCTGTGTTGTGTGTCGTCCCTGACCTCTGTGTTCCGCTGGTACATACCGGTGCTGTGTTGTGTGTCATCCCTCGCATGGGGTATGTTGCTGGCTGCGGATATGAGGCTGATGGGTGACGAGCAGCGCAGGGCATTTAAGGTCAAGGTGGCGCGAATGCGTGCGATGTTTAACCAAAATACCTTGCACCGATGGTGTGCGAAGGATTTGTGCGGGCGATATTTCAGAGATGTGTGTGCGAAGGATGTTGATACCTGTGCGATTAATCCGTTTGTTCGTCGCCCAATAAAGGTCGCACACTGTTTGCTTGATTCGAATGCTTAAAAGGAGGCCATCCTATGATAAATGTACCGAAAGCAGGCCGTGAAAACGGCACTGTGCCTGCCTTGAAAATCCGCTGGCATCAGTGTTGATCGTTGCCCCGCTTTTTGCGATTCTTTGCATGGATTGACTGGACGGCAAGACGAAAAACGTACTTTTATACGACAGTGACGTATCTCTATTTCCGACTCTGCGACACCAAACATACTCAAACACTGTAGGTACAGGTCAGCAGAGGGCGCGGTATTGCGCCTCCACCGTTTCGCCTGCCACAGCGGCGGCTCCTTAACAGCGAGCCGAGGCAGAAATACCAGAGTAGTCGTCTCGGACGCCGCAGACAACCCGCGACATGTCGGGACCGGATCGGCTGGCGTGCGTGTGTCGCCAGTGTTCCCTCGACGTATGACGGTTACGCGCGCAGGCAGCGGGCGGCACAGTGGTGGCGGCGGAGGCGCTCCCACAGCCGGTAGAGCTGCTGGGCGAGTGTGACACGCAGTCCTGGTGCCCGCGCCAGCACCGCTACAGCCGGATGGTGATGCTCCCAAATTTGACCACATCGGACGTGCGGGAGGAACTGGGTTGGTCCGTCAGTTGTACCAACAGTATTCTAAACTTTCTCTACAAAATTCGCACAGCCGGCGATTCACATGCTCTCGCCTCCCTGCTTCATGCTGACTCTGGCCGTTACCCTCGAACAACCTGCCGAGGACGCTGGTATGACCCTCTCACGTGTGAGGGCAAAGTGTCGTTTGCATGAGTTTTACTTCCCTGTCATTTTAATGTCATACATTTCAACGGCCTCAAGTCTCGGAACAGTCGTTTTATGTTGGAAGGTGATATTATATATGATCAATACATACATAGACATACATAACTAACTCACATCTACTAACATACTCATACGCCAAGTGATAATGGAATTAAACAATGCGACATATTTAAGTGCATTTAAATATCGCATTGTTAATTCCATTAACAGTTCCATAAGTGATAATAGAATTAAGCAATGTGGTATATTTAAAACCACTAAAAAATCAATTAATGCATTTAAATATATCACAATTTGTAATTCCATTAATAATTCCATAAGTAACAATGGAATTAAACAATGTGATAAATTTAAATGCATTTAAATATCTAATCCCCCCCCCCCCCCCCCCCCACACACACACACACACACAATAGACTACAAATATCGGCAATTGCTGGCGATTACCTCGACCAGCGTTGCTATGGTAACCATGACGTCAATGTGACGTAAGCTAAACTCGGCAATTTGGGCGGAGCTTCCGGCCGGCCGGCTGGTTGCCGAGCAGCAGTTGCCGGGCGATCGGTTGCCGAGAAGTTGCCGCAAAAATCGCCCGTGTAACCTAAGCTTTAGGTGTTTCCACTTCTCGGTTGATCCTCACTTCTTCGCTATAACAATTTTGCATTCGTCGTCTACAAAACATATTGCATACTCGACTATACTCGGTTGATCCTCACTTCTTCGCGATTACAATTTTGCATTCGTCTCTAAAACATTGCATACTCGACTATTCTCGGTTGATCCTGACTGCTTCGCGATTACATTTTTGTATTCGTCTACAAAACATATTGCATACTCGACTATTCTCGTTTGATCCTCACTGCTTCGCGATTACAATTTTGCATTCGTTTCTAAAACATTGCATACTCGACTATTCTCGGTTGATCCTCACTTCTTCGCGATTACAATTTTGCGTTCGTAGTCTCCAAAACATATGCATATTCGACTATTCTCCCATAATCAAACACGGGGCGATAATATTTGTAATAAGCTGAGCAAGAGAATCAATGTCCTCAGTGGGACGAAAATAAATAGATATTAAAGTAAGTTCCAGCTGAGCGATTTTAATATTGACGCCGACTGCGTCTAGGGTTGTTTTATGGTCAATTTGGTGATGCAAGAGTTTATTTGAAATAAGCAAAGCCGAGCTGCCTCGGCGCGGTGATGCATTTACGTTATTTGTATCAAGACTATAGCCCGGGAATTTGAAAGTATAGTTGATAAAGTTGACGCCAATAAAGTGGGTTTCCTGAACGGCGGCTACTAACGGATTGTTATTTAAGATATAATGTTTGAATTGCCCCCAATGGGATATTATGGATCTAACATTCCATAGGAGAAATTCAGTTTGGTTGGGATTCATCAAGATTTACTGTCCAGACCGCGCCTCACGGTCGCCCGGGTACGTCTGCGACGGGGGCGGCTTAACCTGGCATCAGGGAGCTCGGCGGGGCGGGAGGGTGACCGGGAGGGTGGGGAGAAGGTGCCACTCCTCAGAGACCCGTGGATGGGGGACGGTCGGGCAGGCAGCGGGAGAGTGGAGACTGGACAGAGGAGCGGGTGACCTTGAGGGCCACGGCCCTCATCCACGACTCGTCAGAAGACTAGGTGGGGTCCGTAGTAGGTGAAGGGGGAGGGGGCAGAGTCCGTGTGGGACTCGGCTGGGCTAGGGGAGCGTGGTACCGGGGCGGGGGAGGCGCCGCGCTCCGGCAGAGGTTCGAGGAACGGGGATACCGGCGGGGGGTCCGACGGGATGGCCCGGGTCGCTCTGGGGTGTGCCACCGGGGGGAAAGGGGGGGGGGGCGCTCGTAGGCTGCCGGGGTGGGGTGTGGTCCCGGGTGGGGCAGCACCGGCCAGTCGCCAGGGGAGAGGGATGGGTGGGCGTCGACGAGCCATGTCTGCCTCACTGGCGATGGTCCAGGCCGGGCAGTGGCGGTCCCAGGCAGGGTGGGCCGCCTCGCACGTGACGCAGCGTGCTGCGCTCACGCACCTTTCGGTGTCGTGCTCCCCTGCGCACCGGCCACAATTGGTGGTGCGTGCCCGGCAGGTCCACTTCGTGTGGCCATACCGCCAGCACTGGCGACACTGCCGGGGTGGGATCCAGGCTCTGACCTCTGCCCGCACGTACCCACAATATATGTGGGTGGGCAGCTCCTTCCCCGGAACCGAAGGCGGACCAGCGGGTTCGGCTGGTCCGGCTTTTGCCGCGTCGGGCGCAGGCGGATGACCTCGGTGACCCCCTGGGGGTGAGAGCTCTCGGAGGACTTCCTCCGAGAGGTGGGCCACGTCGGGGTACCACATCAGTCCTTCGCCGGAGTTCATGTGTGCCGGGGCCTCCACGGCAACCTGAACTCCGATGAAGCTCGTGAGCCCCATGATCAGCACGTTCTGGCGAGTCGCGTGCGTCTCGACCAGAAGTGCCCCCGATCGGATGGGCTTGGCGCTGGCGAACTCGCCACAGAGGGCGACCAGCCAGCGCCGGATGGCAAAAGGATGGCCTGAAGGGCTTGCCGTCCGCCCGGCTCAAAGTGAGGCAGGCGGGTCCCTCGGGGGGGGGGTGGAGTCTGGGGCGAGTCGTGCAACTGGGCGGTCCCTGGGAGGCCCCTGAGGGGAGGTCCGGGAGGGTGCAGGGCCTCGCACCCGGGTGGGAGGGGGGAGACCCCTGAAGGGAGTCGGGCGGGTGGGAGGAAGCCATCAGAAGGATCGACAGTTCGAGTTAAATTTGAGACAGAGTTGATGTTCCCGGTGAACTCCGGTCAAACGACTAAAAAACGCCGTGACCGGTGCGGTGCGTTTTTCTTCCCGGCTAGCCGCAATGCTATTGCCTGGGGCAAGTTAACTGGCGATTTTAGCCAGGTTAAATGTTTTAATGTTACGTTAAGCCGGCTAATATTGTCCGGCGGAGAAAGCATAAGGCAGAGGCAAGAGCAAAGGCAAAGGTTTTACGTTAAACCGGCTCATGATCGTCTGGTGCTAATAACGAGAGGGAGGCCGAAACAGGGAACACAGACATTCGATACACAATCAGGCAAACATTGAAAAGTATAAGATTCTAGTTAATGTTCTAGATTTAATGATTCTAAAGATTCTAGATTTAATATGATGCGATTTTGTTGCGTGTAATTAATAATTTTCTGACGTTTGTCATTGTGTACTGGGCAAATAATTAGTAAATGTTTAATTGTGTAGCGCGGATAACCTGGGCAATGTTGGCAATTTGGTGGCGCAAGATTGTCTATAATATAATAATGCGTATTTATTGTATGACCGAGGCGGAGGCGTGCTAATACTATTTCTTTTTCTCTACAATTTTGGTGACTAGATATAAAATGTTGGACTTTCGGCTTGATCGGATGAAGTTGAAAATGCGGAGCAGCGTCCCACTCGCGCCACTCGCGCAGTATGCTAAGTTGAACATTTATATAATTTAAAACGTCTTATACAGGGCTTGGAAGATGGTTTTCTGAAGGTAATTCTAGGTTCAATTTCGCTAGTCTGTCGGCTTCCTCGTTTCCCGGGATACCGGCGTGTCCTGGGATCCAGAGGAATTTGATGCTGCTGTTTTTGCTGTTTAAATATTTCATTAGCTGTCTAATTTTAAATACTATCGGATTTATACAGTCACTAATCGAGGAAATGGCAGAGAGCGAGGCGGACGAGTCAGCAAATGACTACTTCTTTAAGTTTTTCCTTTCTAGCATATATTAATGCTACTAAAATGTATGATAATTCCGCTGTATAAACGCTATTTGTGTCTGGAAGTCTGAAGTTATTGCTAACTGTGTTTTAGAAATATGCACCACCGGTTCGGCCGTCGCCCCGTGAGCCGTCTGTGTAATGTATGTGTATGTGATCAGAAGAGCGCCAGACTGGATTGACTTCGCCATGGCGACGTCCCCACCACAGATGGACCTCAGCCAACGCATTATGGCGAAGGGTTTGGTCGATCGGAACGGGACTCCATCGTCCCGCTTCATAAGCAGGAACGCTGGGCCGCTGGGGGGTTCGTAGTCAGGCGGGAGTCTAGCGTCGGGACGGGACGGGCGGGGTTCCTGAGGGAGCGGGGAGCGGTCGCGCACCAGGAGACCCCAGAGGGGGGTCGGGGACGATCCACCCTTATTGTATCGCCCTGGGTGCACAGCGCTGGAGGTGCGCACGCGTTGCGAACAGATGGTGTTCAACTGAAGTTGATCTTTGTGCCACTTCCATGAAGCCGTCGATCCCAAATTAATTTCCGTCATCTTTGGTTTTTCCACTTCTCGGTTGATCCTCACTTCTTCGCGATAACAAGTTTGCATTTGTCGTTTCCAAAACATATTGCATACTCGACTATTCTCGGTTGATCCTCACTGCTTCGTGATTACAATTTTACATTCGTCTCCAAAACATTGCATACACAACTATTATGGGTTGATCCTCACTTCTTCGCGATTACAATTTTTCGTTCGTCTCTAAAACATTGCATACTCGACTATTCTCGGTTGATCCTCACTTCTTCGCGATTATAATTTTGCATTCGTCATCTCCAAAACATCGCATATTCAACATATTCTCCATTATTCTTCGTCTCATCAGTCCATACCGGGGCACGAATCGGCTTGAGGGTTCTTTCTATATCAGGGTAGTACTGCACAGGTCCCGGACAGAGGTAAATTGTTCAGCATCGTTGTCTGTCTTCCCCGGAGCGGACTAAAGTCATGTTCTGTGGGGGGGGGGGGGAATTACTTCTGGCAATTTGCCAGTTAAAAAAATACGTTAACCGGTTTATGTGAACCCGGAGCAAGCAAGAAGCAAGGGAATAGGGTTCTATTTTACGTTAAGTGAGTTGTTCAAAGTAAATATAATGTCTATCTTACGTGAAGTATTTCGTTCATTTCAATTTGGGCGAATGCCGTCATTATTGAGCTATAGACCGACGCTGATTGGCTGACCTGATAAAGTTCGGTACTCCACGCAGTGCCCGGTTATCGCCCGCGTCTCTTCCTGAAGCTGCTGTGCTGCTATTTCGATTTGGGCGAATGACTGTCATTATTGAGCTATAGACCGCCGCTGATTGGCTGACCTGAGAAAGTTCGGTACTCCACGCAGTGCCCGGTTATCGCCCGCGTCTCTTCCTGAAGCTGCTGTGCTGCTATTTCGATTTGGGCGAATGACTGTCATTATTGAGCTATAGACCGCCGCTGATTGGCTGACCTGAGAAAGTTCGGTACTCCACGCAGTGCCCGGTTATCGCCCGCGTCTCTTCCTGAAGCTGCTGTGCTGCTATTTCGATTTGGGCGAATGACTGTCATTATTGAGCTATAGACCGCCGCTGATTGGCTGACCTGAGAAAGTTCGGTACTCCACGCAGTGCCCGGTTATCGCCTGCGTCTCTTCCTGAAGCTACTGTGCTGTTCGGTGTCCCGTGTACCACTGTAGCGTCATGGTCGATCTCAGCCGAGGCCGCGTCTGTATGGCTGACGCCTGTATGGTCTTTTCAGTCAAGAAAACTTGCAGATAGGGGTTTCCCCCAACACGTGCTACAAAACTGCTATTTCAGTTTTAAGTGGTTGATGAAAAGCAAATGAATAAAACATTTTCCAGATTGACACTTCACTATAAATTCCTCTGGATTATTAGTTTAAAAAGTATATTTACGTAATTTGGAGTTTTGCTCTCCGATTGGTCGTGACGTCAGATTGCAATAGTTCAGGCGGTCAGTTACTTGCGGTAGTCTTGGGCGGCTCGGTTGGCGCATTTCTTTTTAAAGGGAATACATAGTTCACCTTTAACATGGGGCTTTAGACTGGGATAACAGGTTTGTAGAGCAGATCTAAAAATTGGTTGTGGTGAAAGAATTACCTCCCTACGTTAAAGGGAATGTTTCACCTTTGTATTGGTTTTGAACTGAGAGCCATTATCTTTGGCCGTTATTGAGATGTCGAAAATACTAAGATCATTTTCCCCAAAGCCGTTTTTAAAGGGAGATAATCACCTTTTCCCACAAAATGGAGTTAGCACCTGAAATCGATAGACGAGGCCAAAATATGATGTAAATTAATCACATTTTGCATATAAACATTCATACCGAGAAGATATTGGCAGTTTCCTACCGATAAGCGATCCACGCTTATATCGGTCGGTACTCAGCAGGTACTCTGCAACGAATTAAGTAAATTAGCCTCCCTACCCATTGTTATTTATCATTTAGGTATGCAATATGTTTCCTGCACCCTATCTTTTGCGAATATGTGCCAACAGATTTATGAACAATCAACAATCATTTGAAAAAAGGTGCATTGACATCGGCAGTTTAGCTTGGCACCGGCCGGCCGGTGCCAAGCTAAACTACAGCGACCTATTTAGTGTCGGCGATTTGTTTATAAGTGCCCATTCAACAACGTTGAAAAGATAATAGATGCAAAAGCGACAGATGTTGCGCTTTCCAATAGTGGAGGGAAAATACAAATAATTAATTTTCCCAAACTTCCAACTTCTAATGAGTGAATAATTTGTATTTAATTCTTAAATTTAGACATCATTTTAATACCATAACGGTAGCCAAATAACTTGTTGCTAACAAAATAAAAAGGTGATTATCTCCCTTAAAGCAATTGAATTTCGCATTTTCAAAAGCGTCAAGCTAGTGCCGACGCTGATTGGCTGACGGCCACTTTGTCAGCCATTCAGCGGCGGTCTATAGCTCAATAGACATATCAAATAAAAAATAATAATTTGTATGTTACGTTACTTCTGGAGATAAACAAAATATCACCATCGTTTTCAGCAGCAGTTACTTCATATTGTGTACCACATCCAGCGTATTGTTGACAACTTTCAGAAGGGTGAAACATTCCCTTCAAGTAATTTCGACACAGGACTAGTGGGCCCGGTTTCGTGTCCGGGGCCATGAATGTTCGCCTTCGGAGGCTGTTACACTCTCTGGCACGTAGTCTCTGATCACGACGGCTCGTTAATATCCGCTCAGCCACCCGGGCGGCCCCTTGTCATAGACTGTACTTGGCGTCAGGCGGAGGTGAACGCCAGCTGCTGTCGTACGATTTCTCGTGAAATGCAAAGAGAATCCTACTTCCTTCTCCACATGCTATCAGTTGTCCAAACGAAAGTCATATTCGTAGTTTTGAGCTCAAGATGCACCGTATAATTGAATTTCAAGACAACTTTCAAAGTGACCTATTCCCTTCAATAAACTGCCCCCTCCCACTCAAGAAATAGGGGGGAGACATGATTTTGCTTCCCCCGTAAATTTGTTAGAGGGGCCATCCAAGAAGTTGACCCGAGGGCCCCGAGGTGACCCCAGCCAGCCTGAGCGGCCCTTTAAGGCCGACAGAAGTCCCTCAGTCGGCTTGAGGAGCCATCGGAAGGCCTGCTACTTCAGCATGGGCCTGTCCGACGTTTTTTGCGACTATTTAGGGGCCCTGCAAATTATAGTGGCTTAAATTCGCGGAGATACCATTTCGCGCCATTTGTTTGGGGGTGGGGCCTTTGGCCGTGAGAGGGCGCCCCTGGGTTTGTTTGCCCCCTCCCATCCGAAAATACCACCCACCGCCACTGGTACACCTCCATAACCGCTCTATCCGAACGCGTGCGATTTGTCGGCTGTGTTGGAGTCCGTCTGGTGAGGAACATAAGGCGGGAAAAGCTACCGCCGGGTGATACAAAAAATACCTTGTTCTATCCTCTATTCACACCAGGGTCCTGATTCCACCTGCGAAGTTATTTAGTACCTAAATATTTGTTCCCGTAAAAAGCAATGCAAAATCTCCATGTTAAAGCAATGGCTGACTGCGATTCCTTAGGCCCAACCACACCGGAGGATCCCGGCGATCGGTTCCACGTGCGCTGGGAAGTCACGTGACTAAATCCTTACGCCCCTACCTCTATTAAAGGGAGTGTGCCTACTGTTTTGGAATGTCATAAATATTTTGCATACGGTAAGTAGCTATTGGTTTGATTGTTGCATATGATGAAATTAACATCGGGAGCCCCTTTAGTTGAATTTTTACTTTATTGTTTTTTGCTTATTTTTTGTTTCGATATCAAGAAGTAGGGTAGCCATCGCCACTGTGGTGATGTTATGTAAAACGGCGCACATAAGACAATACAATTACGCTCACATCATGCAAGATAGAAAGACAAGTTTTGCACATCACGTTCTTGCACACTGTGCACTGTGTTATGTGCAAGTTTCGTAGCTCTAAATTGATATCTTCTTTAAAAAAATGGCCATCAGCCATCATCAAAAACGCCCTCCAGTTTCTGTTCGGCTGATGCTATCAGCGTGCACGAGCTGTTTTGTTGAATTGCTATTGGCCGGCGCTAACAATATACTAGCAGTTTAATCGATAGTTGCAGTGCTTCTAGTAGCGGAAGCCCTCTGAGGGAGTCTACCCGATAACTGTTTGCTCCCAGCAAGTTCCTGGAGTCTTTGGAATATCTCAGCAACTAGGGCGAATCTGGAGAAACGAAGTCATGGGTCAATTCAGAAAATTATGTTCTATAGACCAGTGCCAATAACCCCAAATAAGCGATGTGAGTAGGCCACCTTGATTTCACCTTTGTATTCGTTTTGAACTGAGATAGCCATTACCTTTGGCAGTTATTGAAATGTCGAAAATACTAAGGTCATTTTCCCCAAAACTTAGCCGTTAAAGGGAATGTTTCACCTTTCTGAAGTTGTCAAAAATACGCTGGATGTAGTAGAAAATAAGTGCTGCTGAAAACGATGGTGATATTTTTTCACGCGAAGTCTCTTAACTTTATACAAATTAAGTTTTTAGATTTGGGTGAATGACGTTATTATCGAGCTGTATACCGCCGCTGATTGGCTGAAAAAGTGTGTCAGCCGATCAGCGGCGGCACTAGCCTAGGCCCCATTTTGCAAACCATAAATTGAGCTTAAAAAGGCTAAGTTTTGGGGAAAATGACCTTAGTAATTTAGACATTTCAATATCGGCCCAAGATAATGGCCATCTCAAAACTAATACAAAGGTGAAACATTCCCTTTAACCCTCGCCCTACGGGGGGGGGGGGGGCCTGACAGCCCCCTCCCACTCTGAGGTTTTTCTTGAATACCTTTTTACACATGCAACGCATCTTGCTGAAATTTTTGGTAGCTGAGTTTACAACAATTATACGTATGCTGTAAAGATTTAATTGAAATTTGTTAAGTAGTTTGGGAGATAATCATGTTTTGATGACGTCATGTTGGTAAAAAATATAAATATTTGAAAAAACGTAGAAAACAGAGTTTTGAAGCAAATTGCAAACGCAATTCACCAAAGATACCAAATGGCCATTCTCTTTAAAAATTCTCGGATTTTCAAAATTTTGGGTTTTTGACTCCTAAAATAAAAATAATACTCTTTGTTTTGGAAAAAATCCCCATAAAATCTAAATTTTCAAAGATGTTAAAAACCCGGAATATATGTGAGAAAACTGAGTATGGACAATACCCATACCAAATTTCAAAGCAATATCTTTATTGTTGACTGAAGTGATGGCTCCCTAAGTGTAAGAAACTGATGACGTCATTTCAAAAAATACATTTGACTTTTTTGACAAAATACGAACAAATAATTACCTTTTCTGTATTTCTGAGCTAAAACTGGTCTAAGAACATGCCTTTGTATTTACATTTATCAATTTCTAATTTTGAGGTTTTCTGAAGAGCAAAATCGCTGTTCTGGTCGTGGTAAGTCCGAGGTCATTCATTTGACCTGGAAGGTCACCCGTTAACCCGTTGGCGAAGGTGAAAAAAGCTCCCGCAGGGTGACGGTTAAGCAATTTAGTTTATAATTTGCAAAATGTGGTCTAGTGCCGCCGCTGATTGGCTGGCAGCCACTTTGTCAGCCAATCAGCGGTGGTTTATAGCTCAATAATGACATCCCAAATTTAAAACCTTAATTTGTATGCAGTTAACGGACCTTTCGAGAGAAAAAAAAATATCACCATCGTTTTCAGCAGCACATACTTCATGTTTTTGACTACCACCAGCGTATATTTGACAACTTTCAGAAAGGTGAAACATTGCCTTTAAAGGGAATGTTTCACCTTTATATTGGTTTTGAACTGAGATAAGCGACTTTTCGAGACAAAATATCACAAATATCACCATCGTTTTCAACAACACTTACTTCATATTTTGGACTACAACCAGCGTATATTTGACAACTTTCAGAAAGGTGAAACATTCCCTTTAAAGGTATTGTTTCACCTTTATGAGTGAGTGGTTGAAAGAGTGTTTTGAACTGAGAACCATTATTTTTGGCCGTAATTGAAATGTCGAAAATACTAACTGTCATTTTCCCAAAAACTTAAGCCGTTTTTAAGCAATTTAATTCCCCATTTGCAAAATGAGGTCTAGGCTATTGGCGCCGCTGATTGGCTGACACTTTTTCAGCCTATCAGCGGCAGTCTATAGCTCAATAATGACATCCCAAATGTAAAACCATAATTTGTATAGTTAACTGACCTTTCGAGAGAAAACAAAAATTACCATCGTTTTGAACAGCACCCTTACTTCATATTTTCGACTACAACCAGCGTATATTTGACAACTTTCAGAAAGGTGAAACATTACATTTAAATGGCCTCGCTGGCACGTGTATTCTATTGTGCGGTCCTAGATCCGACTCGACGGTACTGTCCCGTTGAACTTTCAATGCGCTGATCACGGGAAGGTGTGGGGATGAACTGGAGAGCAGCTGATAACGGTGCCACTGCTCCGTCGCCCGCTCCTGCCCTTTCTGAGGCGTCACTCCACGTAGTGCCCGGTTATCGCCCGCGTCTCTTCCTGAAACTCCTGTGCTTTTCGAAGCAGCCCCCACCAGTATCAGTTGGCAGCACTCGGGCGTTTGGGCGTTAAAAACCTACTACAGTGTAGTTATATGTAGTCATACATATTTTAAATCCGACTTCTGTTCCAGAAGTCGGATTTAAAATATGTACCATAGGTTACGAGCCAGCTTCGTCTGAAAATCATCGATTTAACATGGGAATCCTATGGTGTAGTAACTACACCATAGGATTCCCATGTTAAATCGATGATTTTCAGACGAAGCTGGCTCGTACCCTATGGTAAATATTTTAAATCCGACTTCTGGAACAGATAGTTACAAACCTTAGCTACGTTTTTATTTATCATTTTTCGATATTCCGGGCGTAAAGGGGTTAAATGGGCTTGGCTACTAAGTATATTTGCTGGTGTTTAATTCAATAAATAAAGATGTAATCTATGGAAATAGAAGTTATTGATACCAAACAATACGTTTAATTTATAATAGACAAAACAATTACGATACAAATTGTATCTTGTCTAATTCATTTGGGCGTTACATTCCTTACTGTTCTACCCGTTGTTCTATTACCCTGGTTCGGTGTCCCGTGTACCACTGTAGCGTCATGGTCGATCTCAGCCGAGGCCGCGCCTGTATGGCTGACAACGGATACCCGAGTCAGAGCATATAGAAGTGTACTTTTCTAGTATCATCCTACTTACGTCCGATCTACCCTTCTTGTATCGCCCTGGGTGGGCGCTGGAGGTACGCACGTATTTGAGTGTATGGACAATACTTGTCATCCATGGCCTTCGATTGCGCCTATACTCACCCAAAGTCCTGTCAAAGGTATGATATATATCCCACATGAGCTAAAGTGAGATTGTAGGAAAAGATAAAGGTCAGGTCACAAAAGGTCACTACACACAAAATATATACGAAAGTCATGCAACACATGTTTTATGGATGCTCAAAACGCAATTTCAAAATATGACTTAATGATTTTCCCATACTTTATATTCCATGCGTCAAAAAAGATCTCATTTTGAAATTTGGTATGGTAGTTGCCCATATGTTATCCGACATATATTCCGGTTTTTAAATATCTTTGAAAATTTGATTTTGTGGACATTTTTCATAAAACTTTTTTTTGTGGTAAAAAAAAACAAAATCTTCGAAATTTCGAGATAGCTGGTTTGTAGCTCTTGGAATTTTCTAAATTTTACTTTTTTCCATTGCATTGTGCTTCAAATGTGGCATTGTACTGTACGGCCTGGCAAAGTTTAGCAGATTTTTGTGTCAAAATTGTGGTTAGTGACGTCACTTAATTAACTATATCTCGAACAATTTCTGGCTAAATTGCTTTATTTTTGTACAAAAGGTGAAAAAATGATGCCCGGAAAAGTACTGAAAGTTTGGCTTCGATATCTGCATTAGTTGTTGAGATATTCCTAATATTCCTAAGGGGGGCTACCCCCCCCCTGACTCGCGGGTTAACCCGACATTGACGGGGGGTGTTTAACGCCCCCCCCCCCCCTGAAGAATTTTCGCAATAGCTGAAAAACTAATAACGCTATCAACGTGAAACGTCGGATACCTTCTTATACATCATTGTTACGTCTTGTGTTCAAAAATGAAGAAATTTCGTAGATTTTTTTTAATCTCTAGTTATAACGAATTTAGTGATGAATTTAGTGACACGAGTTTTACACTAAAACCAGCTAAAATCTGCCAAGCCGTACAAATGCCACATTTGAAGCAAAATGCAATCGAAAAACGCCAAAAGATAGCAAATTGCAAGGGCTACAAACTGGCTATCTCGGATTTGTGAAAAGTTAAGTTGACCCCCCCCCCCCCCAAAAAAAAACATTGTTTGTTTGGGGGGGGAATTATCACAAAATGTTTTTGATAAAAATAAAATATTCAAAAACCGGAAGATATATCAGAGAACCATACCTAAGCAACTACTATACCAAATTTCAAACTGATATCTCCATTTGTGACTGACTTATGACATCTAAAGTATGGGTAACTCGTGACGTCATTTTGAAATTGCGTTCTTTGTCTTGTATTGACTATATACAGACAAATGAATGCCACCACTGCATTTCTGAGCCAAAACTGGTCTAGCAACATGCCTTTTTTGTTTAGATTTATCAATTACAAATTTTGACCTTTGGTGACCTGAAATTGACATTTGCTTCACATAAATGAAGTTAGGTGGTAAAATGACTATCACTATCGAATTATACGTGGAAAATAACTCATACAACATGTGTTGCATGACTTTCGTAAATATTTTGACCATAGTGACCTTTTGTGACCTGACCTTTACCTTGACCAACAATCTCACTTTAGCTCATGCGGGATATGTATCATACCCTTGGCAGCACTTTGGGTGAAACTGGTCGCAATCGAAGGCTTTGTATGGGAAGTATGGCCCATAAACTCAAATACACTGATTTTGACCTTTGACCTGACATTTGACCTCACTTTGACATATTGCAGCATGCTTTAGATGCGTCTCATTGAGAGCTTTCGTTTGCCGCCTTGCGCGTCTCGCTGCCATCGTTGGTTCGGAAGATAGCCAGGGGGCGTTTAAAGGAAATAGTTCACCTTCAACTTAGTTTTAAACTGAGATAGCAGTTTTGTAGCCCGTGTTGGGAAACCCCTATCTGCAAGTTTTCTTGACTGAAAAGACCCTCCAGCCGAATATATTTGAGTTTTTGGCGAAGGAATGCGGTGCTGGCGAAAGAATGTTGTACTGGTTCTAGCCCGGGCAGAGGCTATACCATCAGCCTGCAGCTGGTGCTAGCAAGCGATCGCCGGCCGCCGGTTGGCACATCTCCAATGCGAGTCTATCTTTACAAGACTACTTTCGAATCTGATTGGCTGAACCATTTTTTACATTCGCGTGACGTCAGGACTCTGACTCCGAGAGTATGCGTATAGTTTTGATAAACAATAAAAATGTACGGCCTTCTGTCCTGAATCGGCGCGATATAAGGCCATTTTTGACAATATAAAAATAAATTGTATTAAAAAATATAATCAAATGGTATTGTGTAAAAATTTCCCACGGTAAACCATTTCCTTTAACGCCCCCCCCCCCCCCGTCAATGGTGTTCTGCCGAGACCCCAGTCAATGGGGTTCTGCTGAGACCCCAGTCAATGGTGTTCTGCTGAGACCCCAGTCAATGGTGTTCTGCTGAGACCCCCGTCAATGGTGTTCTGCTGAGACCCCCGTCAATGGTGTTCTGCTGAGACCCCCGTCAATGGTGTTCTGCTGAGACCCCCGTCAATGGTGTTCTGCTGAGACCCCCGTCAATGGTGTTCTGCTGAGACCCCCGTCAATGGTGTTCTGCTGAGACCCCCGTCAATGGTGTTCTGCTGAGTCAATGGTGTTCTGCTGAGACCCCAGTCAATGGTGTTCTGCTGAGACCCCCGTCAATGGTGTTCTGCTGAGACCCCCGTCAATGGTGTTCTGCTGAGACCCCAGTCAATGGTGTTCTGCTGAGACCCCAGTCAATGCCGGGTTAATGACGCACCAATTTCTTGGTCGTATTGCGCTTAGGATAAGTTGAATGCAACACTAAGCACATCATACATGTGCCTAGTGACCCACGACGCCCGACACACACACGACGCCCGAATGATGAACATAACATTGATGCTCACATCACTCAACGACATCACACAAAGTCGGATGATACTAACACACAGCCACTGTAACTGAAATATATTGTTGAACATTTCCTTGCTTACCCGTTGGAGCATGTTTCCACATCCACGGTGCTGCAGGAAGCCAGCGAAATGGCAGTGGACATCCCGGCATCGGTGGGGCTGGAATAGTATATTGGAAACTGTTAGCCCACGAATGGTGCCACGGGTGGTATATTTGTAAAGGGAAAAGGTAACACAAACGCACGTAATAAATGAAAACGTCTTAAGGTGTAGATGGCACTGCTGTATCATTATTTTGGCTTTAAGACGCTCCATCTGAGAGCATGGAATCTCTTGCATGCGTGTTAAATACATAATGGGGTCGGAGACAGGTAGTGAGGTTTTACGTATAATAAATTCAGCATATTTTTCTTGATTTTTCGATATACTTCTCACACACATCTTAGACTGCCTTCTGTCCTAAAACTACCTCTTAACTTCTCATATTTTTGTAAACAACATTATTAATTTTGTTTGTGACGTCATGACACTCGTGATTTGCGACGGCACTTTTGATTTTCACTGTGGTCATGACGTCACTACTACAAGGACATGAGCTTAATTGCTTTAGTTTTTAATTATTTTTGAGTTCATTTCGCATTTTTTATCAAATAAAAAAACATTTACATTCTGAAAAATGATCTTGTTTGTATGAACCCAAAAAATAGTACCTTACAAAATTGTCCCCAACCCACAACCAAACTCAGACTCCGTGCACTAAATTATCCAGCGCCTAGCTGGGGGAGGGATAAAACCCCTTAATAACATTGCAAAGCAACATCTTTATTTTTACTGAATATGGGCTCTTTAAGTTTGTGTATTGTGTGCCACATGACGTCATTTTTATATGTGCTATTTTTGGCTTTATGACTAGATATCAACAAATGAATGCAACCATTGATTTAGATGCATGTGAGGCCTGGAATGTTTTCAAAGCTAGATTAAGCCAAATTCAAAATCGGCATATACCCCTCAGGCACAAACGTAACAGAACCAAGGGCAATCCAGTTTGGCTTACCCCAGAAGTAAGGAGTGCTATACAAGCTAAAAGAAGTGCATTTGGCATTTTGAAGGGATCTTCACTAGATATAAATCAGAAGGCCTACCAGAATGCAAGAAATTCAGTTAAGAAAAAGGTCAGAGCAGCTAAAAGGGCAAAGGAACTTGATTTAGCTAGACATTGTAATGCAGATAGTAAGAAGTTCTTCAGTTTTTATAAGTTAAGTACAGTTTCCAAAAATATAGGTCCATTTAAGGTAGATGATGTGTTAGTTAGCAAGGACAGTGAAATGGTTGAAGTGCTTAATGATCAGTTTCAATCTGTCTTTACTATCGAGGACCAGAGTAGTATTGCAGCACTTCAGCCTGAGCTAGAGACAGGAGACTATAGGAGAGCTAGGTGGCATAAGTAGTGAACTTGTTCTAGAATATCTAAAGAAAGTAAGGCCTAACAAGGCAGAAGGACCTGATGAAATCCATGCTAGACTTTTAAGAGAATCTGAAAGGGAGTTGTCGGTTCCATTAGCCATAATATTTTCTAAATCACTTGCAGATAGTAAAATTCCACTTGATTGGAAAAGAGCAAATGTTGTTCCTATTCATAAAAAGGGAGATAGAAGTAAAGAGGAAAACTATAGACCAGTTAGTCTGACCTCATTAGTCTGCAAGGTGCTTGAATCAATCATCAAAGATAAGATTGTTGAATTCTTGGAGCAAAATGAACTCATCAAGGATACACAGCATGGCTTTAGGAAGGGCCGTTCTTGTTTAACTAATCTTCTGGAGTTTTTGGATGTTGCAACAGATAGCTTTGATCAGGGTAAACAGCTAGATGTAGCTTTTCTTGATTTCAGTAAAGCATTTGACAAAGTCCCCCATACAAGACTGGGGTTGCAACTTAAAATTCATGGGATCAGGGGCAAGATTCTGGATTGGATAGAAACGTGGCTTTCAGGACGCCAGCAAAGGGTTATATTGAATGGGTGCCAATCACAATGGAAGGAGGTTCTCAGTGGGGTTCCACAGGGCTCAGTCCTGGGCCCATTGCTTTTTATAATATTTGTGAATGCAATTGAGAACAGTATAGACAGCAAAGTCTTGAAATTTGCAGACGATCTAAAAGTTGTCAGGATTATTAGAGGAAAACATGATCAGGATGTTTTTCAATCAGATCTGGACAAGCTAGTTGAGTGGTCTGAAGCATGGCAGATGAAATTCAATTTGAGTAAATGTAAGATTATGCACGCCGGACGGGTTAGCAGTAAACATAGGTATGAAATGGGTGGGCAGAAAATGGAGCAGATTGAAAAGGAAAGAGATTTAGGTGTCATGGTAAACAATAGACTATCAGCGTCAGACCAGGTTGTAGAAGCTAGGAAAAAGGCACTTAGAATGCTAGGGGCCATTAACAGAAATGTTTCCTACAAGAGTGAAAAGGTAATAACAAAACTGTATTGTGCATACGTTAGACCACATTTGGAGTATTGTGTACAAGCCTGGTCTCCAACATATGAGAAAGATTGCTGGTTGTTAGAAAGAGTTCAAAAAAGGGCAACAAAAATGGTTAATTGTCTTGGTAGTTTACCTTATGAAGATAGATTAAAGAAATTGGGTATGTTTTCACTTAGATATAGAAGGCTAAGAGGAGATCTAATTGAAGTCTTCAAATTTGTAAATAGTCAGCATTCTGGATATTTAAAGGGTATGTTTGAGTTCAATAGGGAAAATCGAGGTAGAGGTCATCAGCATAAACTTATTATGAAACAAAGTAGGACTAGGCTACGACAGTCATTTTTCAGTAGAAGGGTTGTAGGACATTGGAATATGCTACCAGGGGATGTCGCTGATGCAGTGACACTTACTTCCTTCAAAATTAGATTAGATCAATACTTTACAGAGAAGGGATTAGTTCATAAATACTCGTGGGATTAGCCTTCTTTTATGCAGGTAGAGTAAGGTGATTTGAAGGGGCGAGACTGGTGGAGGGGGGGTGGGGGTGGGTGTGGGTGTGAGTGTGGGTGGGGTGGGGTGCAACCTCGGATGGGCCCAAGAGGCTCTTTGTTGCACTTTTCTTTTATGTCTTTATGTCTTTATGTTTATGCCAAACGGGTCCAAAATCATGTATTTGCTATTGACATTTCGTTATTTAAAATGTTGACCTTATACAGGCGCGGATCTAGCCCCCCCCCCCCCCCTGAACCGGGTCGCGCCCATGTATCGCACGCCAAGTGCGCCCGTTATGCACATTTACAATTTGGTTGAATTTTGGGTCACTGACATGACCTCAGAGGTCACCTAATGACCTAGGACCTTACAATTGGGTATCAATGGCTTCATCTCATGACAAGCAACACGCTCGTTTTTTAATCGAAGCTCTGGCCCAAGTAGGGGCGAAACGCTAGAGGGGGTCGTACCCCCCCCCCCCCCCCCCTGCACGGTCTCGCACTGATCGGACGCTGCACGGGCGAGGGTTAAGGGCACTGTGCCAGATGGTGTCCGTCAGCTTGTGGCTGGAGCTACTTTGCACGGGACAATGAAGTCGAGGGGAACGCTATACCATGCCCAACAAGCTGGCATCGTCAACCATGGGCTGGCGCAGATCGTGTGTGCGTGTTGTGCACCTGACACGGATTCGCTTTCGGTTCGTCAAATGACTTGGTCTTACGATCCCATCGCCTGCGCGTTTCTTCTTACAGGCACCGATAGTTACTCACTGATCAAAATTCCCGACTTAACCTATCCTTACCCACTGGGCTGCTTAATTGTTGATAGAAGAAAGAAAAATTGATGTACCGAAGCAGCTGCATCGAAACATGGGCATGGGTATCGAATAGGTGAGCAAATAGGTTGCTTGGAGTCCTTAAACTTGCTTTTGAGGCATTTTCCGCCAGTGTCTCAGCCGTTTGCGGCATTTTCCGAAGATGTGATTGTGTGCGTTTCATCATATAAAGTGTTATCTGGCTATCACATAATTGTCAGGAATAGTGCATATTTCAGATTGAACGAAAGTTATGGCGTTTGCAAACCGCATGATCAGTTTTGTTCTGTATATAGCCCATGAAGTATAAATAGTCGGAACCGAAATAGGAATTCATTTTTATCACCTGATCCAGCATTAATCGCTGGCATTTAATGTGTGCATTTACCTTGCAGGGTACGATGAAGATCTTCGGGTGTTACAAACAAAGAACGAAAAAGTGCGAAGTGCAATGGAAAAACCTGGCACAAACGCTTGCACACAAATTTGGTTTCGATGAATCTAGGCTCCTGTTGGAACTGAAAACCACCGATTCTAACGGGAACATCATCTGGATGGAACTGGAAGAGGAAGATGATATGACGGAGGGTTGCCTTGTCCGGTTGATCGAATTCGAAACGCCGTAAGTTGATACTGACAACATCTTGGAGTAAGCAGTATGCGTTGCATGCCAAAACAATTTCATGTATGCTATGAATACATGAGACCTTTAGTTGTTCCCCATGCATGGGTAAAATGTAGGGGCGTCGCCACCGGGGGTGCCCGGCCCTTCCAGGTTTGCAGGATGTTTACACTAGCCCTATGGAGCTGGCCCCGCGGACTCAAAGCCGACCCTCCCGAACCCCAGGCTGGCCACTCAACTCAAAATATTGTGGCGACGCGCCTTGTAAAATTTGTTTGTTTATTTGTTTATTGATAAATCACCAACAGGCACAAAACCCGGTTACAGGCGAAGTCAGGAGATAAAACTATGGAGCACTTAAAATAACACGCATGCAAGACGACAGACAAGACATGCACACGCACATAACCATTCGGTGAGCCCTCGCGTGGTAAGGCCTGGCTGCGAGCTCAAAAGGCGCCTGCCCGAGTTACATGTGACTGCACAACGGTCACAATAATCGTCCACCATCAATTTATGGGTTTCAGGATAAAGGCATGGTTGTAGCGGGGTCAGAATGCTTGTTAAATGTTCGCACGGTTGATGGATATATATTTATTGCTGAAATTATATCCATGTACCAATATATTTGGAAACTTAACACCAGAACACTGCACCCCATTAACAATCAATTATAACAATGTCCCATTTGTAACGGAAGCCAAATTTCTGGGAATAACATTTAATAATCAACTTTCTTTCAAACACCATATAGAAGATATCAGCACGAAAGTATCCAAAAGACTCAACATCCTTAAAGCGGTATCGGGAACCCATTACGGTGGGGACAGAACAACACGTATGAAACTTTATACCACACGTATACGCCCCATTATGGAATACTCGGCAATTGTCTTTGGAAACGCACCACACAAGCACCTAAAGAAACTAGACATTTTACAAAACACCTGCTTGAGAAGCCCTGAAACAACGGCCCTCAAAACATCACCCATCACTTCCCTACACGTATACAACGATATCCCTCCTCTACAAGAAGACGAACTGAAGCACTCTTCCGATACTTTTTCAAAATACATAAATCCCTAGACATCCATGTATCCAAGCTCTATGGAGGCGGTCACTCCCAAAATACAGAAATGCATCGAACAAGCGCCGAACAATCGGAAATAGAATCAAAACCCACACCTATTTTGTCATGTATGATCGATATTTAATATATTGTATTAATATATAGTATACATATAAATATTGCTTCAACGAGCGATATTGCATTAGTGTTGCTGGAGAACCATTTTCCAAGTTTCGATTTCGTCGGAGAACCATAGTCTATTTTTACCACCCCTGCAATTAGGTGCTCGTGCCGACACAGATTGAACTGTGGGCTGTTAGTGTTGTGGCAGAAAGTGTATCTGTTGCAGAGACCAGCTATGCCAAAACAAACGTCCCTACCATCCGTGGCGCTGACACGCAGCTCAGCAACAGCGATGACAGGGCCGGCAACAGCGATGACGATTGTATCACAATCTGGTTTATGATTTTGCGTAAGCACCCGATTGGCTGGTTGGACCGATGGTCGTCCCACCGTATCACGTCGGGGCGTGACCGGGCGGACAGCCACAACATTTCAAGAACGGTCAGCTACACTTTAGTCGGCGCTTAGCAATGAAGATGTCTGAAGTAAGTCAGCTTAGTCAAATGCTCACTCAGAAACTAAGTCTTACCTACAGCTGGCGTCGCCGTCGCACCAGCTTCGTCAATCGTCAAAGTCAATCGTGCTATGCTGGATTCCTGGATACGTGGGCCTAGCGGGAAACGAGCAGGCAGATCAGGCTGCCAAAGGGGCTACACGAGCAGCATGCACTCGTTCGCTCCCCTTACCTGCCACCAGGGTGTGTCATGGCTATCTCTGTAACGTGTCCACCCTGTCCCATGGCGTCACTTTCCAGCTCGATTTCCAATAATGGGGTGGCCGAATCGGGAGAAGCGTATTTCCTTTCGTAAACCATCTCGTGGCACTTCTCGGTCTACCAAAAGAATTACGCCTTCGACCGGCGCGGCCGCATGTTTATTTACGGTGGCGCTACGGTGTCGCCGCATTCGTCACTCAACTATCTTCAACATAATTGTAGGTGAAACAAGTGTAATCCAGACACATTCTCGACCCGACCACATTCTCGACCCGACCACGCTCCGCTCTGCGTCGTAGCTAGGTCGGCTCGAGGTATCTTCATCTACTCCTAGAACTAACATGTCTCCACTCCGCTTCTCCTTCTTCAGCACCAGCCGTCTGCCGTAGTCACCCTCTCCTCCAAGTTCAAGTTTCAAGTCAAATTTCATCTCAAGTTTCAAGTTTCGCCGCACCCCCCCCCCCTCATCGCAGATGTATGTGTGTGTGTGTTTGATGTGATTTATTAAGTAGTATTCCCCTATAGTGATAGTTTTTAAATCCGTGGTTAGATTTTATATATATCCAGCGACGATAGTCCCAATCTGGGCTAAAGGATAGAGCTACGTGAGCTTCTCTCCTTATGCCGCTCCCGCTATCGTAGTCTCACGAAGCTGTGTTAGGTCCCCTTATGCTTGTGTTTTTGCACTTCTTAGTGCACTCCCTCCCCTCCCCCTCCCGGAGATGACCTCCCGTCACGAGATCATTCTCATCTGCCGCCGAGAGGACGGAAAGCCCATGAAGGCTTTCCTCCCCTGGGCGGTAGAGGACGCAATCCGGCCGGTAACCGGATTGCCCCTGAAGGCGCGCCTCACGCGCCATGGCGACACCTTGGACATCCAGGCCGCAACCACGGGCGAGGCCTTGCTCTTGGAGCGTCACGTGCATTGCCAACATCAACGTCACCATCACTGAAGAGAACAACAAACGCAGCCAGGGCTCCATCTGGGCCCCTGAGCTTGACATCCACAACACTGACGACCTGGTGGAGGGCTTCCGTGCCCTAGGGGTCACGGCGGTGTACCGCCCCCCACGCGGCCCCAAGGCGCTGCTGATTCTCACATTCAGCGCGCCTTTCCCACCCACGCGAGTCTCGGCCGGGTACCTCTCCTTCGGGGTCCGACCAGTGGTGCCCAAGCCACGGAGATGCACCAACTGCCACCGCTATGGCCACCTGGCGGCAAAGTGCCGATCTAGAATGATCTGCAGCAGATGCAACGGTGCCGAACATAACAGCACCACCTGTGAGGCAGAGTGGGAGGAGTGCCCGGGCTGTGGTGGAGAACACACCGTCACTAGCCGGCACTGCCCCACATGGGCCCTAGAGGTCAGGGTTAAAACCCTGATCTTCACCGAGGGATGGGAGCCCGCTCAGGCCCGCTACCAGGCGGAAGCCGAGCACGGGACCAGCAGGCGGCAACAGCCCACCCAGCGCCGCCGGCTCGCTGAGGACCCCCCATCCCCAAGGGACCGGGCACAGTTCCCGGACCTTTCCGAGGGACTGTGTCCAACTCACACACACCCTCTATGGAGTCGGGAAACACGGCCAACGGCTCCCCCGTCACTCCCAACACAGCCGTCAGGCGGTTCCCGCCCAAAAAAAACTCCCCCCCCCCCCCCTCTACGGAGTCGGGAACGCGGACGGGTCCCCTGTCACCCGCAACACTACCAAGAGAGCTCAGCCGACACAGACCAGAGACCCCTCTCCCCCGCCCCCTCCCTCCACGGAGTCGGACATAAATAGCATACCCCGCCCTCCCCCTCTACGGAGCCGGGGTGGAAGACGGTGGGAAGAAAGAGACCACAGACCAACAACAAAGCCGCAGCCCTTCGCGGACCCCCGACACGTCCCCCTCCACCACCAGTGAAGGGGAGACCCAGCGCCGACACGGTCCCCAGACGGGAAGTCCGACCGCACTCCCAGAGGGCAGAACGAGCCCATCCACCTCCCGGGACGCGACGGGAAACTCTCCCCGCCTCCCACCCAACCGATGCGCCCCGAGGCGCTGCCAAAGTCTGGGGAACGATCCACCGCCCCCGGGACCCCGGCTCAGGACGAAGAGTCCCAGTCGGAGCGCCCAACCGAAGCAGAGACCTTTGCCACGGACAAGGAGGCTCCCGTCACAGACGAGGAGTTGATGCGCGCTGTAGCCCGCCGGCTTTCAGCACAAAGCGCGACCTTGGACAGCACCGAACCACGTGACCCAGGCAGCACTTGCAGCCAGTCCTCCCGCCCTCCTTACAGCCCCCCTCGCCAGCCAGCCCCGGGCCGCCTCTGAGCTGTCCTACAGCTATGACGACATGTCGGCGAACAGTGCCGCCGACATGCCGCCCGGAGCCGGGAAGCTGGGGATTCCCATCCTCACACCCAAATCACGGATCCCTCAGCCATCCTCATCCCCCCACAGACACCGCCACACCAGGGCCGCAGTGAGGCGCGCTCTGGACCGTAAACTTTAATTATGGCTTCCCCACACTCTGAATTTGTCCTCCAGTGGAACACTAGATCTCTGGTGTCCCACTGGGGGCAATTCAAACATTATATATTAAATAACAATCCGTTAGCAGCAGCCGTTCAGGAAACCCACTTTATTGACGCCGACTTTATTAGATATACCTTTAAAATCCCAGGTTTCGGTCTATATACACATAACGTAAACACAAAGCCGCGTCGAGGCGGCTCGGCCTTACTCATTTCAAACAATCTTTTGCATCACCAAATTGATCTTAAAACAACCCTAGACGCAGTCGGCGTCAATATTAAAATCGCTCAGCTAGAATTTACTATAATCTCTATCTATTTTCGTCCCACTGAGGACTTAGACATTGATTATTTTTCCCAGCTTGTTACAAATAGTAACACCCCGTGTTTGATTATGGGCGATTTCAACGCGCATAGTCAAGCTTGGGGAAGCCGCTTTAACTCCCGTTGAGCCCAAATTATGCTGGACCTACTGGACCGGCATAATTTGGTCTTCCTCAACGACCAATCACCCACACACATACACCACTCAGGAGGCGAGGTGACTTACAGCGCCATTGACCTAGCCTTCGCTACACCACGCATCGCGACATTTTTTACATTTAACGCACAATCTGACCCTCTCTTTAGTGATCATTTCCCAATTCACTTAGAATTACAAGTCCCTTCAGGACAGACAAATGTGTACTCTCTGCCTAGAGACTGGTCCTCCTTTCAAAAACACATTGACACTAATCATCCTTTAAATTCCCAAACCGACATTAACACTTTCTTTAACACTCTTCTCGCATCAGCTCACCAACACATCCCCCACACACACGCACACACACAACACCACCCGAGGCAGCGTACCGCCCCGTGGTGGAATACAGAGTGCCAGAGAGCAGTGGCCCTTCAGAAACATCGCGAAAGGTTCCTTTGGAATTCGTGATAATTATCTCTTTTAACGTAACTTTCCTCCCAACCCTCCACTCCCCACTGCTCCGCTCTTATAAGAGCGGAGTAGTTGAACCCACCGCCCTCCCTTCCTCCTGATCACAGATCCCAGCACTGCGAACTTCGCAACGCCCATCCCTCCACCCCCCCCCTCCCCCTAGTCCTAACCCCCCCCCCTCACTCACTTGGATTTGCGCCTTGCCTCACTGTTTTTCATTCTGCTTTTATCTATCTCTTTCCTTAACTAGTCCACTGGCGGATACCTAACGGTGTATACCCAGCCTGCTTGGCCCGAACGGTCAACAAACGACCTGGAGGGGTGGCAGGTTGGTCCAACTAAGCCAGTCTGAGACCTCTTTTCACCAACTCTCTCCTACCCTACTCTAAATCTTATCTTTCTTACACTTCTACGGTTTAATCGTCCTCCTCCTCCTCACTTGACCTTCAGTCTCCCGCCAAAACACTTGACCTTCAGTTTCCCGCCAAAACGTCACATTTCCGACAGCGCTCCACGCGGTCCGCCACTTTAAACCACCGATTTTTAACATTCACAATGCACCCATCACGGCCTTCAGCTGCTTCAGTCGCACTCAGCCCTTAAGGCAACCCACACATCCACACCACACAACCACACCACTCGCCCACAACGTGCCGGCGCCGCAGCGTTTTTTAGTTGCGCGACCGTCTCACACCCTCCTGCTCCTCTCCCACGATGGCCACCGCTGGGGCTCGTCCCCGAGATCCGCGCACCCACCCGCCCGACCGTGAGCCCAACCAGCGACCTGTCGAACCATCCGACATCCCCGAGGGCAGCAGCTTCGTGCTGCTGCAACTGACGAGTGGAAACTCGTTCGGGGGGCTCAGCCCCTTCCGAATCAGGCGGGCCCTATCCCACCTGATCGGTGACATAGAGTTCGCCCGGTCCATCCGATCGGGCGCTCTACTGGTCAAGGTAATTGACCGACCGTAGGCTCTGACCCTGCTCGGTCAATCTACCTTCCTGGACCTACCGATTGAGACCAAGGCTGCAGACCGCATGAACACCGTTCAGGCGGTCTGCTACGCCCCAATCCTGACGATGCTGGGCGAGGAGGAGCTCCTGTACGAGCTCCAGCCCCAAGGAGTCACTGAGGTGACGAGGTTCCGTCCCCAACAAAATGGGAAACTGAGCCCGCTCCTCAAACTCAGGTTTCGCGGCCTCATCTGCCCGCCCTCCATCGTGGCGGGTTATGAGGTCCTCAAATTGAAACCCTAGGTGCCCAACCCCCGGCAGTGCTACCGGTGAGGCCGCTTCGGTCACACCGAGCACACCTGCCACGCCCGAGAGCCCAAGTGCCTCAACTGTGCCGACAGGCATCTGACAACCGAGTGCCCCACTGGAACAGAAGCACGCGGCTCCAACTGTGCGGGAAGACACGCTGCTTGGTGCCGTGATTGCCCAGCCTGGCAAGACCAGCTGGCAACCATGGAAAAGCGCAAGCGGGCGGCCGAGGCTCCTGTCAAGGACAGAGCTGTGGCACAGCCCCAGGCTAGTTGGCCAGCCGCCACCTACGCCGAGGTCCTCGCTGCTAGGTCGCCTCCCCCCTCTCGAGGACAGCGCCGACACGGTCCCCAGACCGGAAGTCCGACCGCAGGCCCAGAGGGCAGAACCAGCCCAACCACCTCTCGGGACGCGACGGGGAACTCTCCCCACCCAACCTATGTGCCCCGAAGCGCTGTCAAAGTCTCGGGAATGACCCACCGCCCCCGGGACCCCGGCTCAGGACGTAGAGTCCCAGTCGGAGCGCGGCACCGAACCACGTGACCAACCTGATGCGCCACCGCCGTGCGCGGCGGTTACGTCAGATGCGCCACCGCCACCAAGGCACGCGCTAACTCCCTCTGACGCGCCACCGCCATCGCTGCGCTGCGATGTGAGTGCTGCGAGTGCGCTGTCATTCCCGGAGACGGGTCTGGCTGCTCCGCGCACAAAGCCACCATCGTCCCCCGGCAGCACTTGCAGCCAGTCCTCCCACCCTCCTTACAGCCCCCCTCGCCAGCCAGCCCCGGGGCCGGCTCTGAGCTGTCCTACAGCTATGACGACATGTCGGCGAACAGTGCCGCCGACACGCCGCCCGGAGCCGGGCAGCTGGGGACTCCCATCCTGACACACAAAACACGGATCCCTCAACCATCCCCATCCCCCCCACAGACACCGCCACACCAGGGCCGCAGTGAGGCGCACTCTGGACCGTAAACTTTAATTATGGCTTCCCCACACACGGAATTTGTCCTCCAGTGGAACACTAGATATCTGGTGTCCCACTGGGGGCAATTCAAACATTATATATTCAATAACAATCCGTTAGCAGCCGCCGTTCAGGAAACCCATTTTATTGACGCCGACTTTATTAAATATACCTTTAAAATCCCCGGTTTCAGTCTATATACACATAACGTAAACACAAAGCCGCGTCGAGGCGGCTCGGCCTTACTCATTTGAAACAATCTTTTGCATCACCAAATTGATCTTAAAACAATCCTAGACGCAGTCGGCGTCAATATTAAAATCGCCCAGCTAGAAATTACTTTAATCTCTATTTATTTCCGTCCAAATGAGGACATAGACATTGATTCTTTTTCTCAGCTTATTAAAAGTATTAACACCCCATGTCTGATTATGGGCGATTTCAACGCGCATAGTCGGGCTTGGAGCTGCCTTCTGGACTCTCGCAGAGGCCAAATTATGCTGGACCTACTGGACCGGCATAATTTGGTCTTCCTTAACGATCAATCACACACACGTACACCACTCAGGAGGCGAGGTGACTTACAGCGCCATTGACCTCGCCTTCACCACACCACGCATCGCGACACTTTTCACATTTAATGTGCAATCTGATCCTCTTTTTAGCGATCATTTCCCAATTCACTTAGAATTACAAGCCCCTTCAGGGCAAACAAATTTTTACTCCCTGCCTAGATGGAACCTTCGCAAAGCAGACTGGTCCTCCTTTCAAAAACACATTGACACTAATCACCCCTCGAACTCCCAGGCCGACATTAACACATTCTTAAACACTATTCTCGCATCAGCTCACCAACAGCTCACCACCAACCCACACACAAATACACACACACACAACACCACCTGCGACAGCGTACTGCCCCGTGGTGGAACACAGAATGCCAGAGAGCTGTCGCCCTCCGGAAAAAAGCATTACAAAAATGTCAAGCATGCATTACCGCTGATAACGAAAACGAAGTACGGAGGGCCCGCTCCCTGGCAAAAACAATCATTAACAAAGCAAAACAAGAATCTTGGCAGGAATTCTCATCTACCTTTAATCGATTTACCTCCCTTTCAAAAATTTGGACATTAATTAGATCATTTTCAAATAAAAGACCACCGGCATACAAAATCCCACACTTACACATCCACAACACATCTTACACGATCCCCCTAGAGGTGGCAACACAATTTGTCCAACACTACGCTAACATATCATCAACACAACAATGTACACCAACTTTTACTAACCAACTTAACGATCAATTTAAATCTCTTAACTTTGACTCTGACAACGTAGAAATCTATAACTCTCTTTTCACCAACTCAGAGTTAACATACTCTATTAGTAAATGTGGTAAAACTTCTGTAGGGCCAGATCAAATTGACTACTCCTTCTTTAAAAACTTGACGGAGACTGGTCTCACTAACTTACTAGCAGCCTTCAATACCATGTGGTTTGATGGCACTTTCCCTGAATCTTGGCATATTGATTATTTCCCTGAATCTTGGTACGCTAATTCCTATACTTAAACCTCGCAAACCTAAATCTTCTCCCGCTAGCTATCGCCCTATTTCTCTAACTAGTTGTGCATGTAAACTATTCGAACGCATGGTTAATGGACGTATCAGGACATACATTGAATCAAACAACTTACTTTCCCCATACCAAAGTGGTTTTCGACCCGGTCGATCCACTGCGGACAATTTAGTTGGTATTATCGACTCTGTCCAGCGCGGCTTTCGAGAGAAGGAGGTCACAGTTGCCGTCTTCCTTGATTTGAGAGCTGCGTTTGACAGAGTCAATAAGACTGCACTTCTAGTAAAGGTCCATAAGGCCGGAATTCGAGGTAGACTTGCCAAGTTTATAATAAACTTTTTAGAAAATAGAACTTTTAATGTAAGGTGCGGTAACACATATTCTTCGAATCATAATCAGGACCACGGGGTCCCACAGGGATCGGTTCTCTCCCCAACTCTATTTTTAATCATGATTAACGACATTTCCAGTAATATTAACAAGATCGACAAAGGTCTTACATTTTCAATGTACGCTGATGACCTGGCGGTGTGGCTCTCCCACCCCAGTGTTGATCAAGCCAGCAAAATTCTACAACTAATCCTCATTGATATAAAGGTATGGTGCGACCAATGGGGTCTGGAAGTTTCTCCAAGTAAATCTGCATCCTTGATTTTCTCGAGAAAAAAATGTATATGTGGAACCCTACATTCCATTAAAATATAACAATCAAATTATCCCTTTTGTCAAATCATTCAAATATCTGGGAGTAACGCTCGACACTCGTCTTTCGTTCATCCCACATTTCAATGATTTAGTACAGAGATGTACGCGACGAATAAATATTATGAAGTCGTTAACTGGAAGAGAGTGGGGCGCAGACCGCTCCACTCTTCTCAAGTTATATACTTCCCTGATACGACCAATCCTGGACTATAACGCATTCTTATTTGATGATATATGTTCCAAAAAAAATGAAAATTGCAAACCGTCCAGAACACTGCCTTGCGAATCGTGACAGGGGCCTGTCGCACCAACACCACAAACTTACACATCGACACAAACATACCCACACTCTGCCGCCGACGCAAATACACGCTACTTAGATTCTACGCCAGAGCAAATTCAAACCCCACACGCCCAACATTCCACATCTTAACCCACCCCGCACTCACAAGACGACAAACACTACTACAAAAACGACACCCACTTATCAGTCACAGAATCAGAGAAACACTCACACTATTCAACATCCCACACATCAACACAATGCCAACACCACCACTCACACCTCACTGGCTCGACACAACACCAGACACACACCGCCTCTTCACACACAACAAAAACACAGTCACGGCGGCAGAGACACACACTCTTCCACGAACACAAAGCACAACACAACACATACACATACATATACACCGACGGTTCACGGCGCGACGGCCGAACTGGCGGTGCATATTTTTCAAACACAGTTAACAGTAACTTCAGACTCCCAGACACAAATAGCGTATATACAGCGGAACTATCATCAATTTTATTAGCATTAATATATGTTAAAAAGGAAAAATTTAAAGAAGTAGTAATATGCACAAACTCGTCTGCCTCGCTCTCAGCCATTTCCTCGATTAGTGACTGTAGAAATCCGATAGTATTTCAAATTAGACATAATTAAGCATTTAAGCAGCAGTATCAAATTCTTCTGGATCCCAGGACACGCCGGTATCCCGGGAAACGAGGAAGCCGACAAATTAGCGAAATTGAGCCTAGAATTACCTTCAGAAAACCATATTCCAAGTCCTGTATGTGACGTTTTAAATTATATAAACTCTCAACTTAGCATATTGCGCCAGCGCGACTGGGACGCTGCTCCGCATTTTCATCTTCATCCGATCAAGCCGAAAGTCCAACATTTTATATCTAGTCACCAGAATTGTAGAGAAAAAGAAATAGTATTAGCACGTCTTCGCCTCGGTCACACAAAAATTACGCATTATCATATTATAGCCAATCTTCCGCCACCAAATTGCCAACATTGTCCAGGTTATCCGCGCTACACAATTAAACATTTACTAATTACTTGCCCAGTACACAACGTCAAACGTCAAAACATTATTAATTACACGCAACAAAATCGCATCACATTAAATCTCAAAACACTGTTAGGTGATAATTATCCCGAACTGACAAGCCTCCTCTTCGATTTTCTCTACCAAACACGACTAGTTACGCAAATATAACAGGGGTTTTTGGCCTAGCGCAATTTTGGCTCTCCGAGCAGGTTTTTTCCCCTTTGCGTTAGACGCTGTTTTTTTTTATTATTCAGGACTTTTCTCCTAGCTAAATACATCCCACAACCAGGTCTCGCCGAAGCGCCGGAGCCAGGGAGACTGGCAACAGTCTCCCGTTGTTGCAATGATGGCACCCAGGCTCCATCAACACTGACATTGTGTACAAGTGTATGTGTGTTCGTGAGTGTATGTAATAAAATGTGTATGTACGTGTGTCTCGTGGCTATATATTATATTTACTTTGAACACTTCATTAACGTAAAATAGATACCCTACTCCCTAGCAAGCTCCGGGTTCTCATAAACCGGTTAACGTAAATATTTGCCTGGCAAATTGCCAGAAGTAGTTTCCCCCCCCCCCGGAAAATGGCTATAGGCCGGTCCGGAAAAAAAAAGAAAAAAGAAAAAACTTCGGAAAAGAGCATTAAAAAAAATTAAAGCATGTATTACCGCTGATAACGAAAACGAAGTACGGAGGGCCCGCGCTCTGACAAAAACAATCATTAACAAAGCAAAAAAAGAATCTTGGCAGGAATTCTCATCTACCTTTAATCGATTTACCTTCCTTTAAAAAATTTGGGCATTAATTAGATCATTTTCAAATAAAAGACCACCGGCATACAAAACCCCACACTTACACATCCAAAACACATCTGACACGATCCCCCTAGAGTTGGCAACACAATTTGCTCAACACTACGCTAGCATATCATCAACACAACAATGTACACCAACTTTTACTAACCAACTTAACGATCAATTTCAATCTCTTAACTTTGACTGACAACGTAGAAATCTATATCTCTCTTTTCACCAACTCAGAATTAACATATGTTATTAGTAAATGTGGTAAAACTTCCGTAGGGCCAGATCAAATAGACTACTCCTTCTTTAAAAACTTGACGGGAGACTGGTCTCACTAACTTACTAGCAGCCTTCAATACCATGTGGTTTGATGGCACTTTCCCTGAATCTTGGCATAGTACGCTAATTCCTATACTTAAACCTCGCAAACCTAAATCTTCTCCCGCTAGCTATCGCCCCATTTCTCTAACTAGTTGTGCATGTAAACTATTCGAACGCATGGTTAATGGACGTATCAGGACATACATTGAATCAAACAATTTACTTTCCCCATACCAAAGTGGTTTTCGACCTGGTCGATCCACTGCGGACAATTTAGTTGGTCTTGTTGACTCGGTCCAGCGCGGCTTTAGAGGAAGAGAGGTCACAGTCGCCCTCTTTCTTGATTTGAGAGCTGCGTTTGACAGAGTCAATAGGACCGCACTTTTAGTAAAGGTCCATAAGGCCGGAATCCGAGGTAGACTTGCCAGGTTTATAATAAACTTTTTAGAAAATAGAACTTTTAATGTAAGGTGCGGTAACACATATTCTTCAAATCATAATCAGGACCACGGTGTCCCACAGGGATCGGTTTTCTCCCCAACCCTATTTTTAATCATGATTAACGACATTTTCAGTAATATTAACAAGATCGACAAAGGTCTTAAATTTGCAATGTACGCTGATGACCTGGCGGTGTGGTTCTCCCACCCCAGTGTTGATCAAGCCAGTACAATTTTACAACTAGTACTTATTGATATAAAGGTATGGTGCGACCAATGGGGTCTGGCAATTTCTCCAAGTAAATCTGCATCCTTAATTTTCTCGAGAAAACCTGTATATGTGGAACCCTACATTCCATTAAAATACAACAATCAAATTATCCTTTTTGTCAAATCATTCAAATATCTGGGAGTAACGCTCGACACTCGTCTTTCGTTCATCCCACATTTCAATGATTTAGTACAGAGATGTACGCGACGAATAAATATTATGAAGTCATTAACTGGTCGAGAGTGGGGCGCAGACCGCTCCACTCTTCTCAAGTTATATACTTTCCTGATACGCCCAATCCTGGACTATAACGCATTCTTATTTGAGGATATATGTTCCAAACAAATTTAAAAATTACAAACTGTCCAGAACACTGCCTCTCCAGAACACTGTCTAGTCTTATAAACATCTATAGTCTTGATACAAATAACGTAAATGCATCACCGCGCCGAGGCGGCTCGGCTTTGCTTATTTCAAATAAACTCTTGCATCACCACATTTACCTTAAAAAAAACCCTAGACGCAGTCGGCGTCATTATTAAAATCGCTCGGCTGGAACTTACTTTAATCTCTATTTATTTTCGTCCCACTGAGGACATTGATTATCTTGCTCAGCTTATTACAAATATTATCGCCCCGTGTTTGATTATGGGAGAATAGTCGAATATGCATATGTTTTGAAGACTACGAACGAAAAATTGTAATTGGAAGAAGTGAGGATCAACCGAGAATAGTCGAGTATGCAATATGTTTTGTAGACAACGAATGCAAAATTGTTATAGCGAAGAAGTGAGGATCAACCGAGAAGTGGAAACACCAAAGATGAAGGAAGCGAATTTGGGAGCGATGGCATCATAGAAGTGGCGCAAAGACCAACTTCAGTTGTACACCATCAGTTCGCAACGCGTGCGCACCTCCAGCGCTCTGCACCCGGGGTGATACAAGACGGGTGGATCGGACTAAGTAGGATTTTTGGGATTATACTGGAAAGGTTGTGACTGAAGCGGCCCCGATCAGCCCAACCCGCTGCTTCGCCTCCGATTCCGGGGCAAGCAGCTCCCTACCCACATATACTGTAGGTATGTGGCAGCCGCCGTCCGCGCGTGGATCCCACCGCTTCGGCCTTTTTTCTTTTCTTCCCGGAGCGGCCTAAAGCCATTTTCCGGGGTGGGGAAAGTTACTTCTGGCAATTTAGGCCAGGGAGCAAATTTTACGTTTCCGGTTTATGCTGATCCGGTGCAATGCTAAGGGAGAAGGGCTTACAATACGTCAAGTTTTTCGTTCTAAGAAAATATAAGCACCGTAGATTTACATACATACATACATTTGGACATTTGGAGCCAGGGAGACTTCATTGCCGCTACAGGAGACAACGTCTCCTTGGCTCCGGCTCCCTGGTGAGACCTTGTTGTGTAAATGTGTGTATGATGGAGCCAGGTCGCCATCATTACCGCAACAGGAGACTTACGCAAAGATGTAAGTCTCCTTGGCTCTGGTTCCCTGGCATTACCTTGTTGTGTTGTTTTTAAGCTGGAAAAAATCCTGAATTATACAAACCAGCGCCTATGCTAAGGGGAAATCCTGCGCATGTTGCCAAAGTTGCGCTGGGCGAGAAAAAAAACTGTTAAATATTATTAATTAATTGTGTTTTCCTAAGAAAGTCGAAGAGAATGTCAATCAGATCCAAATGTTCGTCTCCGAGGAGCGTTGCTAAGTTTAATGTAAGGTTGTTGTTTTGAATGTATTGTGCCATTTTTCCACGGTGCTGCTGAAGATGTGGACAATCGATGAGCATTGGCCGAACCGGTGGCGCATATTACACAAACACAGCAAACAATAATTTCCGACTACCAGACATAAATAGCATACATACAGCGGAACTGTCAGCGATTTTGTTAGCACTAATATATATTAGAGAAGAAAAACTGAAATAAGTAATCATTTGCACAGACTCGTCCGCCTCGCTATCAGCCATTTCATCAATTAGGGATTTTAGAAATCCGTTAGTATTCAAAATTAGACAGCTAATAAAGTATTTGAAAAACAAAAACAACAGCATTAAGTTCCTCTGGATCCCGGGACACGCCGGTATCCCGGGAAACGAGGAAGCCGACAGATTAGCAAAATTGAGCCTGGAGTTACCATCGGAAAACCATTTACCAAGTTCAATATCAGATGTTTTAAATTATATAAATTCACAACTTAACATATTGCGCCAGCGTGAGTGGGACGCTGCTCCGCATTTCCACCTACATCCGATCAAACCAAAAACACAACATTTTATATCCAGTCTTCAGAATTGTCGAGAAAAAGAAATCGTACTAGCACGCCTCCGCCTCGGTCACACAAAAATGACTCATTATATTATGGAAAACCTTCCGCCGCCAAATTGCCAACACTGCCCAGGTTATCCACGTTACACTATTACACATTTGCTGCTTACCTGCCCAGTGCACGACGCAAAACGCCAGACAATAATAGAATACACGCAACGGAATCGCATTACATTAAACTTACAGACGCCGTTGGGTGATAGTTATCCAGAATTGATTGGTCTCCTATTTGATTTCCTTTACCAAACACGATTATTTAATCAAATATAACAGTTTTGTTTTGCCTAGCGCAATTTTGGCGTTCACTGCTTCAATAACATCCGAAAGGTTCCGTTAGAATTAGAGTGTTATTGTTGCCAGCCTTCACCGCTTCCGGGTGCGGAACCCTTACCACGTGCTTGTGGCAGGGTTATTAGACCACTAGATAGGTAGACGTTTAGCTATTTTTAGGTAGGCAGATTCATTATACAATTTTGTATATACTCGGTAGTAGGTCCCCTCCAATTTTCTAGCCTTTTTGCAGTTGGCAACACGTTCTGCCGTGTGGGCCAAATTTAACGTAGATTTAGGTCCCGATTAACACCGCTCCCCGGGTCATGGCGACCCCCCGCCCCCCTCTGGGGTCTTCCGGCGCGTGACCGCGTGCCCCCCTGGACCGCCCCGCCGGGTCCCCCTCCCCGCCCCGTCCAGGCGCCCGACTCCCGCCTGATTCCGAACCCCCAACGGCCCAGCGTTCCTGCTGATGAAGCGGGACGATGGCGTCCGTTTGGATCGGCCAAGCCCTTCGCCATAAGGCGTTGGGTTATGGTCGATCTGTGGCGGGGACGTGGCCATGGCCAAGAGCATCCAGTCGGGGGCAATACTGATACAGACCCTGTCTGGTCAGCAGAACGCCCCCCTGCTGGCTACCACGTCTTTCATCGGTGTAGCGGTGAAAGTCGAGGCCTCCCTCCACTTAAATTCGGTGGAGGGCCTCATGTGGTGCCCAGATGTGTCTCGCCTCTCGGAGGAGGAGATCCTCTGGGAACTAGTCACAGGGCGTAGTGGAGGTGGTGCGGCTCAGGCCCCAGCGGCGCGAGCAGCCCAATCCACTAGTACGACTTCGGTTCCGCGGGCTAGCATTGCCCAGCCAAGTCTACTGTGGCTACATCAAGGTAGACATACGCCGCTGGATCACATACGCCGTCATACGCCGCTGACGAACATAGACATACGCCGCTGGTGAAAGTCGAGGCCTCCCTCCACTTAAATTCGGTGGAGGGCCTCATGTGGTGCCCAGAGGTGTCTCGCCTCTCGGAGGAGATCCTCTGGGAACTAGAGTCACAGGGCGTAGTGGAGGTGGTGCGGCTCAGGCCCCAGCGGCGCGAGCAGCCCAATCCACTAGTACGACTTCGGTTCCGCGGGCTAGCATTGCCCAGCCAAGTCTACATACGCCGCTGGATTCGCCCCCCCCCCCCCCCCACCCCGGCAGTGCCGGAAATGTTGGTCATTCGACCACATTGACCGTGCCTGCCATGCACACCACCACACGTGTGGTCGGTGTGCAGGGCAACACCCGACGGACGGGTGTACCGCCGCAGCAAAGTGCTGCGCCGGGTTTGGTGACGCCCACGCCGCCTGGTATCGGCACTGCCCGGTCCAGACGGCGTACGTGGAGGGGAACCGAGGCCGACAGTGGCCCGGTCCCCCCCCCCCCAATCCTGAACCCCACCGCCTGGCCGCCGCTGCCTAACTAACCCCGCCCCGCCGGACCCCCGGTGCGCCCCCCTCCCCCCGCCAACTACCCAGCCGGCTGCCCAGTCAGACCGGCCCCGAGCCCCGCTGACAGGCTACCCACCCATGCTCGACCTGCCCCGCCCCCCAACCGAGTCCACCTCGGCTCTCTCATCTCCCTCTGACGGACCCCCTCCCCGCCGGGAGACCCGTCGTTCCACGGAGAAACCCTCGTCAGACGACGAGTCCCTTATGCGGACCGCCTCCCTGAAGGCCGCCCGGTCCCACCAGCGCTTCCGCTCCAACTCCCCGCCCCTCCTCCCACCCCGTCCCCGGTTCACTGAGGAGAGCCCAACCCCTCCCCACCACCCCGGTCAAGGTCGAGCCGCCCCCGCTTCCGCCGACCGCAGGGCGTGGTCTGAACAGTAGCTTCTAATTAATAATAATCAGGCAGAATTCGTCCTCCAATGGAATACAAGGTCCCTTATATCCCATTGGGGGCAATTCGAACATTATATCTTAAATAATAATCCGTTATTAGCCGCCATTCAGGAAACCCACATTTTATTGACGCCGACTTTAATAACTATACTTTTAAAATGTCGGGCTATAGTCTTTATACAAATAACGATATAGTATGTATACAATAAAGAACCCTCGAGCCGATTCGTGCCCCCGGTATGGACTGATGAGACGAAGAATAATGGAGAATAGTCGAATATGCAACGTTCCGTACCCGCTGCTGCTAGGACCTTTGCGCGCGTTCGCACATTTATTCGCACGAAGGCGGTAAATGGTGCTCGGCGCGCGGAGGTCATGGAAAGGCGGGCGGCACGGAAGCGCAAACAGTGCGTCACGAAAGCCTGAGCATATCGGGTCTCGAGTCCGGGTACGGACTACGGACAGTGTGAGTGCCGTTGTCGTGTTGTGCCGCTGCAGCTTATCGGATCCCGAGTACGGGTACGGATAGTGTAAGTGCCGTTGTCGTGTTGTGTCGCAGCAGCTGATTGGGTCTCGAATACTGAATTTCTTTTCACATATTTCCTGTTTTGGCTTCAGCTTTGATACGGCTTGGCTAGTGGGAAGGACCGTTTTACCGAGGAAAGATGGTATGCTATTTAATAAGAGTATATCGATTGTAACACTTATAATTTTCAGTTCTTGTTGATTGTTTTAAGACTTCATCATTACTAATATGGACCACAACATGCCAAGGGCCATTGTTAATATACATGAGTTTGAGAAGAAGACCAGTCCCAACATTGCGCTTGAAAATTGAAATTATATTTCATATTTCCCGTTCCTGTTATCAAATTATAGCAGACACAGGGCGCCATATATTGCCAATATTGTTGCGTCCAGATATCCGGTGTCGGAAACAGTCATCCGACACCGCCCCCAGATGGCCAGACCCGGTTGAGCACAACGCAGCAGCCGGACAGACCTGGCCGACCCCAACGCAGCAGCCGGACAGACCCGGCCGAGCCCAACGGAGCAGTCGCGTCTGAGTCGCCCGCGTGAGAACGTGTCAAATACAGTCTCCGTTCCGTGGCGTGTTTGTCCCAGGGACTACGCAACACAACACATATAACGTTGTTCTCAACGACTGCCAGTAAAACCTTTGCCTTGCCGGGATTTGATTCCATGCTCTTGGACTACATCATAAGGTCATACTTTGGCCAATAACTCGAAAACTATTGGTTGGGCTTGCCATTTCAACCCAAAAAAATCAAAATAGAAATGCTTTGGCTTTATTCTATGGGTATCATTTATGAATCTGATAAGAACAGTTAAAATTGCGCTTGACAAAAATAATCGCAACATCGCAGAGCAACTGTGATGTTGTTACCTAATTAGCACTTGCACAATTAGCACATTTGCTTAAGTAGATACAAAATTATCTCATATTTTTTAAAATAAGATTTCCTGATTCTTATCATTTAGTTATACCAAATAAAAGAAACGCAAAACACCGCATGTTGCCGATCAAACTCTGTATGTAGCCAGTTTTACGATAAAACTATTGGCATCCCCGGGATTCGATCCCGCGACCTTCGACTATATCGTTGAGATGGTGTCATACTTTGGTTAATAACTCGTAAACCGTTGATTGGGCGTGACACTTTGACCCCAAAAATCGAAATAAAAATGTTACCGCTTTCTTTCTGTGGGTTTGATATATGAATTTGAGGTGAAGAACAGTTCGAAAATCGAGCTGGAAAAGTAGCAATTTAACATGGAACCCTATGGGCTAGTAGTGAAAGTCACGCCAATGATACCATATAACTTTGGACCCCCCCCCCCCCCCCGATTACTTATGTACTATTTCAAAGTTACTAAATGACCACGGCCAAAGTCTGTATAAATACCACGGCTAGTTTGCGGCAGAATCTGCGTATGACGCAATTCTGACGTCAGCGGGTATGACTTCATACCTCATGGCCCGTTCATTCCCAGATTGTGGCCCGGAAGAGCGGGAATGAAAACGGGCCCACTGTGTGTCGAAATTGAAATTGTCGAGAAAAAAAAACTGTGTCGAAATTACTTAACGTAGAGAGGTAATTCTTTCACCACAAACCATTTTTAGATCTGCTCTACAAATCTGCTATCTCAGTCAAAACCCCATGTTAAAGGTGAACTATTCCCTTTAAAGGGAATGTTTCACCTTTATATTGGTTTTGAATTGAGATAGTTAAGTTTTGAATATCTTTGGCCGTTATTGAAATGTCGAAAATACTAGCTGTCATTTCCCCCAAAACTTAAGCCGTTTTTAAGCAATGTAATTCCCCATTTGCAAAATGGGGTCTAGGCTATTGGCGCCGCTGATTGCAGGGGCGGATCCAGGGGGTGGCCGCAGCAGTCGCCCCCCCCCCCCCCCCCCCCACGCCAGAAGGGCGCCCCACGGACTGTCCATCGCCGGGCGCCGGTAGGCGCCCGGCGATGGACAGCCCGTGAGCACGCGCCCCTGTTGTGTGTGCTGCTTGTTTTAATGTCTCCTGTTCGCTTGGCTGACACTTTTTCAGCCAATCAGCAGCAGTCTATAGCTCAATAATGACATTATCCCAAATTTAAAACCATAATTTGTATAGTTAACTGACCTTTCGAGATAAAAAAAATCTCACCATCGTTTTCAACAGCACTTCATATTTTCGACTACAACCAGCGTATATTTGACAACTTTCATAAAGGTGAAACATTCCCTTTAAATAGCCTTGCTGGCACGTGCATTCTATTGTGCGGTCCCGCAGAAGGCTAAGGCAGAAGCTCAAGTGGCTGCTGACCCAGATACCGACTCGACGGTGCTGTCCCGATGAACTTTCAATGCGCTGATCACGGGAAGGTGTGGGGATGAACTGGAGAGCAGCTGATGACGGACCTGTCACTGATCCGTCGCCCGTTCCTAGCTTCGGAGGCGGCACTCCACGCAGTGCCCGGTTATCGCCCGCGTCTCTTCCTGAAGCTCCTGTGCTGTTCGGTGTCCCGTGTACCACGAGCGTCATGGTCGATCTCAGCCGAGGCCGCGCCTGTATGGCTGACAACGGATACCCGAGTCGGAGCAGCCCCCACCAGTAACGGTTGGCAGCACTCGGCCGTTTGGGCGTTAAAAACCTACTACACCATAGGGTTCCCATGTTAAATCGATGATTTTCAGACAAGACTGGCTCGTAACCTATGGTACATATTTTTAATCCGACTTCTGGAATAGATAGCTACAAGTCTTAGATACAACGTTTTTATTTATCATTTTTCGATATTCCGGCTGTAAAGTGGTTAAATGGGCTTGGGGGTTAAAACATGTCTGAACGACCGCTGATCGCTTCCAAATGCTACTACAGTACTAAAATATACACTACTTCGACTACTACTTCGTAGTAGAATTTCTTATGATCGCTTCCAAATGCTACATGTACTGCAAATACACTACTTTGACTACTACTTCGTATATTTGCTGGCGTTTAATTCAATAAATAAAGATGTAATCTATGGAAATAGAAGTTATTGTTAGCAAAAAATACCTTTAATTTATAATAGACAAAACAATTACGATAACAGTTATATTTTGTCTAATTCATTTGGGCGTTAAATTCCTTACTGTTCTACCCGTTGTTCTATTACCCTGAGTCGGAGCATGTTGGTACCTAGTGTGGCACACACAAGTTCGTGTATCTTCTGGACGTTCCTACAGCGAACCTGACTTGAGTTGGTTGGTTTCCCCAAATCCAGAAGGTAGTTGACGTAACATGAGTCGGTATCTGGGTCAGCAGCCATTTAAGCTTCTGCCTTAGCCTTCTGCGGGAAAGCATCTTGTCGGGGATCAAGCCTAGATATATACAGTTTCAAAGTTGAAAATATGTCCACACCTCCCTCCTCGTCATCCGTGATGGATGATACTCTTCGGATAGTATTATTCGGCCCAGTATGCTGATTTCCAATAGCTTTCGTAATACCTTCGCCGCTTTCACTCCTCTGTAGAGCTACCACATTTTTTTTTAGATGGAACTAACATGTAGCAGTGAATCTAGTACTTTTCTAGTATCATCCTACTTTCGTCCGATCTACCCTTCTTGTATCGCCCTGGGTGTACAGCGCTGGAGGTACGCACGCGTTGCGAACTGATGGTGTTCAACTGAAGTTGATATTTGTACCATTTCCATGATGCCGTCGTTCCCAAATTTACTTCCATCATAGGTGTTTCCACTTCTCGTTTGATCCTCATTTCTTCACGATAACAATTTTGCATTCGTCGTTTCCAAAACATATTGCATACTCTACTATTCTCGGTCGATCCTCACTGCTTCGAGATTACCATTTTTCAGTCGTCTCCAAAACATATTGCATACTCAACTATTCTCGGTTGATCCTCACTGCTTCGCGATTACAATTTTGCATTCGTCGTCTCCAAAACATTGCATACTCAACTATTATCGGTTGATCCTCATTTCGCGATTACAATTTGTCATTCGTAGTCTCCAAAACATATTGCATACTAGACTATTCTCGGTTGGTCCTCACTGCTTCGCGATTACAATTTTGCATTCGTCGTCTCCAAAGCATTGCATACTCAACTATTCTCGGTTGATCCTCACTGCTATGTTACATTTTGTCATTCGTTTCCAAAGCATATTGCATACTCGACTATTCTCGGTTGATCCTCACTTCTTCGCGATTACGTGAACCCAATGGGCGTCCAATCTAGCCTTGGAAGGCATTCAGCGAAGGAGCGCAGACCACTTTGGATGGGAGGCCATTCCAATCATTCACAATATGTGTGGCGAAGGCGAATTGTCTGACCCTTGTGGTCGCCGAGGACTTGCGGAGTTTGAAAAGATGGCCTCTAGTTGGACCGTCAGGGGGAATTGCCCTGTTTGCCCCCCCCCCTTGTGTACGTCTATGGTCCTAACCTCATACTTTTCCCATATTCCTACATTTCATCATGCACAGTGTGATGGTACAGTATTTTGACACAACCAAACAATGAAACCTTACCTTCAGATTTGGATGAAATGTAGGAATATGGGAAAAGTATGAGGTTAGGACCATAGACGTACACAAGGGGGGGGGGGGGGGGGGCAAACAGGGCAATTCCCCCTGACGGTCCAACTAGAGGCCATCTTTTCAAACTCCGCAAGTCCTCGGCGACCACAAGGGTCAGACAATTCGCCTTCGCCACACATATTGTGAATGATTGGAATGGCCTCCCATCCAAAGTGGTCTGCGCTCCTTCGCTGAATGCCTTCCAAGGCTAGATTGGACGCCCATTGGGTTCACGTCAGGTTCAGCATACCAGTGACACTGACTGAGACATGCCAGGAATCATGAACTCGATGAGAGCGGGTACTACAGGCCTTGAGGCCTAAAAATCCTGATTACTGTAAGGTAAAGTAAGGTAAGGTAAGGTAAGGTAAGGTCTGTACTCTGTACGTGCCCCTTTGATCAATATATTTTGTTTTTAAATGGTGAAAATATGCCCTTTTTTAAATATAGCTGGCCAAAACCTGAGTTTTTTTTTGGTGAGGGTACTTTATGCCCCCCCCCCCCCTCCCCTAAGCAAAAATTGTCCCTCCTAGAGTGAATCCTGGGTACACCACTAGTTATGACGAGCCCAGTTGAACAGCAGTTAACTTGCATTGTTGATGCATCTTGTTTTACAAGAAAATGATCATTTCCCCATTAGACAAACAACCCGGCAAAGCTGACATAGGGCCTGTTCCTGTGGTGCCTCTAACCTCCTCCAAGTTGCTCCAACTTGCAACTGTCTGTGCAATAGGATAGAACAGTTGCCAGTGGAGTACACATGATTCATTCCAGGAGGGGGTAATTTTTGCTTAGGGGGCATAAAGTACCCCAACCCAAAAAACTCGCCATATTTGACCCAATATATTTTTTGAGGGGCATATTTTCAACAATTTTTTTCCGTATTCCGGTTTTACACACCTTTTTATAGGAAAACCAAATATTTTATACTAATTCTACACGTCTGATTTCATTAGAACTGCACTCAAAACAGAGACATTATCAGTACTTACCTAACAATAATATTTTGTATCACCCATCAATCCCCTCAACCAACCGCAATGACTCCGCCATTACAACTGAAATGTTAATTCAATTTACCTATATAAAGGTGTGCAAAAGCGGAATATCGCCCAACTTTTTCCTAAAAACCAAACAAATTAATTAATTTTGTTTACCAAAGGGGCACATAGACCTTCGGAGGGGGGGGGGGGGCATTGGTCCATTTGCCCCCTCCCACCCTTGTGTACGCCTGGGACAGTTGAAAGTTGGAGCAACTTTGAGGAGGTTAGAGGCGCCACAGGAACAGACCCACAGTTGGACGTGTTTCATCATAAGGCTTCATTAGGCAAGATGCAATTTTACACAATTAATCAAAAGGTGCTGATCAAGTATTTTATGACAAAAAAGGGCAACAAAAATGGTTAATTGTCTTGGTAGTTTACCTTATGAAGATAGATTAAAGAAATTGGGTATGTTTTCACTTAGATATAGAAGGCTAAGAGGAGATCTAATTGAAGTCTTCAAATTTGTAAATAGTCAGCATTCTGGATATTTAAAGGGTATGTTTGAGTTCAATAGGGAAAATCGAGGTAGAGGTCATCAGCATAAACTCATTATGAAACAAAGTAGGACTAGGCTACGACAGTCATTTTTCAGTAGAAGGGTTGTAGGACATTGGAATATGCTACCAGGGGATGTCGCTGATGCAGTGACACTTGCTTCCTTCAAAATTAGATTAGATAAATACTTTACAGAGAAGGGATTAGTTCATAAATACTCGTGGGATTAGCCTTCTTTTATGCAGGTAGAGTAAGGTGATTTGAAGGGGCGAGACTGGTGGAGGGGGGGGGGGGGTGGGTGTGGGTGTGGGTGGGGTGGGGTGCAACCTCGGATGGGCCCAAGAGGCTCTTTGTTGCACTTTTCTTTTATGTCTTTATGTCTTTATGACAAAACATGTCCACCTGTTAGCTTTCTGTGTCATATGCAATAATTGTCTGGATATTAATACAATTTCCCATTATATTTAGATATATTATATCCATATTTCTATCATGGGCTGCAGTAAAATATTTAACATATTTTCATTATACTTCTGTAGAACCAATCAAGCAAGCATTTCCATGCAACAAACACATGAAATACCTGGTCTGTGTAAAAATCTGATTCATGATCAATGATGTCAATGAGGTCAACAAGAACAAGAACTTACCAGAAAATCGTCGCGTTCAACTCAGGGTCGCCCCGTTTCTATATTGGGATTTGCACCTTCTTACAATACAATTTCGCAAGCTCGGAATTCTGGCTTCTGATCCCGGCAATGCATCCAGTCACTGAACCAACTCGGTGGTAATAACAGACCTTGGTAATAACAACCTATATTACTTCTCAGGGCACTATACACTGGGTACTCCAAAGTTTGTTTTAGTATATACTATAAATATACTATAAAGACTAAAAAAACATACCAAAAAATAAAGGTCGCTACCAGATTTGGAATAATATACCATATATGGTTGCACGATATCCGCGGCAAGTATGGCGTTCGCGTTCCGATGAACAATTATACACTGAATTAGCAATTAGAGTATTCTATTTACCTTGATATTAAGACGTAAGACGAATTTGTCCAACTTCTTATTACTTGATGTGTAAATAAATATATCCAGTCTGAATATGAACAAAGAAAAAATAGATATACATATTTGTGCGGCCTTTGCTCCCGTGGTATTTGTCAAGGCCCTATATCAATATTGATATACTATTAGTAAAGTAATCTTGGATATACTATTCGTCACCGACGGCGGTATTGGTCTGCGTCTCGCTGTAAGTTCCATCTTCTGTTTAGTTAGTTGAATGTATTTACAATGGAATTATTTAAGTTTTGTCAATTCTTTCAGCAGTCATTGACGTGTAGGCATTGATTTCTAATCATTGGGCATGGCTTGTTTTAAACATGCAGTTTCAATTTCAATATCGCTGGGGACCCAGTAAGTTCAGTAATTCACCTCCCCAGTTAATGTTGTTCTTGAGGTCCTTTATAGAAGAATTGAGTATTTTACGACAGACAGTAAACTGTACCAGTAATACCAAAGCTATGATGTCACCAAAAACTATATATAATTGAACCTGACCTAATTGACCTTTACAACAATTATGGTCCCAGGGACCCATGTTTAGAACGCTCCACTCACATTCACACGCTGCACTACATAACCTACTGGGGGAGGGCCCCCGCAGCCCCCCCCCCCCCCGACCATCTTGTAAACAGATAACCCACATTTCAGTCTGTCGTAATATTACTGTCGGCTGACTACTCTTCTTCTATTGGAGACCTGAAGAACACCATAAACTGGGGTGGTGAATTACTGAATTATTACCCAAATGCCCTGGCGACTAGCAAAATATTGGTAATTCTACTTTCTACCTTCTTCATTAAGTTTGAAGAGTTGCCTTGCATTCTGCATTGCCTATTTTTACCTTCTTCATTTAACAATTTTGTATATGATTTCCAAAATGCCTGCAAAAGGTGTCTTGCCCCACCCCTCTGGGCAAGACGCCCCATCCCCTTGAACTCAGCGCCTATGTGGAGTAGGTGGAAAACCAAAAATACTGTTCGATAGCTCTTCATAAATCATGTTTAAACTATTTCTGTTACTACTTTTGGGCTCAAGTCAATATTTCACCACAATATGAATATTTGCTGGTCCTCTGAAAAAATATGCCCGGCTCCCCTGGCTTGTCATATTGATATCCCTTGGACCAGGGTGAGAGTTCCAGTTAGCACCTTGGTCCCAAGAGGATATGGTGCTTGCTGCTTGGTCCACAAACAAAACCAAATTTAAATATCAATATGTGAGGATTTAATTATTTTCATATGTGTATCCTGTTGGTCTTAAAACAAACATTGGCATTGGTACTTTGACAGTTACTTTAGGACCTTGGCAGGTTAACAACATACATTGGTGCATTAATTTATTATGAGATTATTGAGACTTTTGAGACTGATTATTGAGAGGTACTTTTATGACAATAAATATTATTGGTTGTGTTTTGCATGTGTACAGGTGTGGAAGGGGAAGGGAAATTTGAAGCCTCTCATTTCGGATCCAAAGGCTATGGAGCTGATGCCTATGTCACAATCACACCTGATCAGTGATCATACCATTCACCTGACCTGAAGAACATCACAATTAAAGAAAATCAGTCACTTTAAATATAATGTGGTTTAATCTGAGATATCAGTTTTGAAGGCCATGGTGAGAAATAACTGTGGTGCATTGTTGACAATTTTGGCTCTTTGTTAAAGTGGCATGTGCTTGATTGTGTTTTATTTAACATATGCATTGCATGTTTTATTGTGTGTTAAGTTGTATGTGGTGGCATGTGTTTAAAGCGGAGGTACCTACTAGACCAGTGACAAACCCTCATTGTATTTGTACTTAATATTTGTATAAATCATGATTTTTGCGTAAGTTCTGACTCCCCGAGTCTTTTATATCTTCTTGTGAAGCACACTATGCCATAGCAACACGCACCACTTTTTGAAATCTGCACCATTCCTTGCAATCTAAACTAAATATGAAGTGTATGTTTTTGAATTTTATTGCTTTTGAAAATTGCTTTTTAGGGTATACCTTAACAATTCAGCCAAACGAAAGCAATATGCAGCATTTTCAGCCACACATACTACAGCTGTTGCATCATTGTCCTGTTGTGCTTCTATGCCGATTTATGTGGTAATACGATTCTATTAACTAGGTATATAATTGTTCTCACTGTTACAGGCCACTGGCATGTCTCGCCAGAAAGTCAGACCGGCCATGCAGCTCGTCAGCAGCAGCACGGCCGACTGCATGAGGTACTTCCTCACATACTCAATATACACTGAGGAGGCCCCGAGTCATCCAGCTGTTTGACAACGCCTGCGACGTGCTCAACAGCGCCAGTCCCGCCGACACGAAGTCCCTGCGCAGCGGCTGCAAGGCCACCAACGAGCAGGAGGCGGTGCTGGACGCAGCCATCGAAGAGCTGCTGGGCATGCGCTTCGGATCGGCTAAACATCTGTACCCATTTCAGAAGGGCATGCTCGACACCATCCGGTCTGTCCGCGGCCTCCTGGCCGACATGCGTGCTGTGTTTGGTGACAGCACGTACCTGCTGACCCGTCGCCTCACACAGGACTGGCTAGAGGGACTTTTCGGGATGGTGCGGGGCAGGAGTAGGGAACTTGTCGTGTAGTACACTCAGAAAAGCGGCCACCACTCTCGGTTTCCGGCTCAGCCGATTCGGCTCCAGCGCATGTCGGAAACGTTCAAAGAATGCCTCCGTCGGGACCGTCAACCCTCCTTCACTCCGCATCCTGAGCCAGAGAGCCTCCACTGCCCCATCCTCGGTCTGCGAACACGGGGCACCAAGAGAACGATCCCCGCCTTGCGAGCCACGAAGCCACTCACATACGCCATGGCGCTGTCCGTCGCCAACGCACCTGATACTGGGCCGGCTGCTGCTGCGCTCGGGGCGGTGGAGCTGCCGGCTGGTGCACTTCTCTCGTACTCCTGCAGCAGCGACTCCATCTCCGGGTCCGGCTCCTCAGGCCCACAGTCGCGATCGTCGCTCGTCGATGGCTGGTCGGTGTCGGCCAGTGTGGCGCAGAAGGCACGCATGTCTGCGGCCACCTCCTGTGGAACGAAATATACGGCCTCCTCCTGCAGCTCCCGCAGTTACTCCAGCTCTGACGGCACTGCCTCTGGGTCCGTGTCCGGCTCGGGGGACGCCTGTTCTGCGCCCCCCCCCCCCCCCGTCTCGTCAGTGGGCTCACGCCGCTGTTCAAACCGAACAGGATGGTGATGAGGCGGAGGGAGGCGACAGCAACAGACTGAAATGTGGGTTATCTGTTTACAAGATGGTCGGGGGGGGGGGGGGGGGGGGGGGGTTGCGGGGGCCCTCCCCCAGTAGGTTATGTAGTGCAGCGTGTGAATGTGAGTGGAGCGTTCTAAACATGGGTCCCTGGGACCATAATTGTTGTAAAGGTCAATTAGGTCAGGTTCAATTATATATAGTTTTTGGTGACATGGCTTTGGTATTACTGGTACAGTTTACTGTCTGTCGTAAAATACTCAATTCTTCTATAAAGGACCTCAAGAACAACATTAACTGGGGAGGTGAATTACTGAACTTACTGGGTCCCCAGCGATATTGAAATTGAAACTGCATGTTTAAAACAAGCCATGCCCAATGATTAGAAATCAATGCCTACACGTCAATGACTGCTGAAAGAATTGACAAAACTTAAATAATTCCATTGTAAATACATTCAACTACCTAAACAGAAGATGGAACTTACAGCGAGACGCAGACCAATACCGCCGTCGGTGACGAATAGTATATCCAAGATTACTTTACTAATAGTATATCAATATTGATATAGGGCCTTGACAAATACCACGGGAGCAAAGGCCGCACAAATATGTATATCTATTTTTTCTTTGTTCATATTCAGACTGGATATATTTATTTACACATCAAGTAATAAGAAGTTGGACAAATTCGTCTTACGTCTTAATATCAAGGTAAATAGAATACTCTAATTGCTAATTCAGTGTATAATTGTTCATCGGAACGCGAACGCCATACTTGCCGCGGATATCGTGCAACCATATATGGTATATTATTCCAAATCTGGTAGCGACCTTTATTTTTTGGTGTTTTTTTTAGTCTTTATAGTATATTTATAGTATATACTAAAACAAACTTTGGAGTACCCAGTGTATAGTGCCCTGAGAAGTAATATAGGTTGTTATTACCAAGGTCTGTTATTACCACCCAGTTGGTTCAGTGACTGGATGCATTGCCGGGATCAGAAGCCAGAATTCCGAGCTTGCGAAATTGTATTGTAAGAAGGTGCAAATCCCAATATAGAAACGGGGCGACCCTGAGTTGAACGCGACGATTTTCTGGTAAGTTCTTGTTCTTGTTGACCTCATTGACATCATTGATCATGAATCTGATTTTTACACAGACCAGGTATTTCATGTGTTTGTTGCATGGAAATGCTTGCTTGATTGGTTCTACAGAAGTATAATGAAAATATGTTAAATATTTTACTGCAGCCCATGATAGAAATATGGATATAATATATCTCAATATAATGGGAAATTGTATTAATATCCAGACAATTATTGCATATGACACAGAAAGCTAACAGGTGGACATGTTTTGTCATAAAGACAAAGACATAAAAGAAAAGTGCAACAAAGAGCCTCTTGGGCCCATCCGAGGTTGCACCCCACCCCACCCCCCACCCCCACCCACCCCCCCCCCCCCCCTCCACCAGTCTCGCCCCTTCAAATCACCTTACTCTACCTGCATAAAAGAAGGCTAATCCCACGAGTATTTATGAACTAATCCCTTCTCTGTAAAGTATTTATCTAATCTAATTTTGAAGGAAGCAAGTGTCACTGCATCAGCGACATCCCCTGGTAGCATATTCCAATGTCCTACAACCCTTCTACTGAAAAATGACTGTCGTAGCCTAGTCCTACTTTGTTTCATAATGAGTTTATGCTGATGACCTCCACCTCGATTTTCCCTATTGAACTCAAACATACCCTTTAAATATCCAGAATGCTGACTATTTACAAATTTGAAGACTTCAATTAGATCTCCTCTTAGCCTTCTATATCTAAGTGAAAACATACCCAATTTCTTTAATCTATCTTCATAAGGTAAACTACCAAGACAATTAACCATTTTTGTTGCCCTTTTTTGTCATAAAATACTTGATCAGCACCTTTTGATTAATTGTGTAAAATTGCATCTTGCCTAATGAAGCCTTATGATGAAACACGTCCAACTGTGGGTCTGTTCCTGTGGCGCCTCTAACCTCCTCAAAGTTGCTCCAACTTTCAACTGTCCCAGGCGTACACAAGGGTGGGAGGGGGCAAATGGACCAATGCCCCCCCCCCCCCCCCCTCCGAAGGTCTATGTGCCCCTTTGGTAAACAAAATTAATTAATTTGTTTGGTTTTTAGGAAAAAGTTGGGCGATATTCCGCTTTTGCACACCTTTATATAGGTAAATTGAATTAACATTTCAGTTGTAATGGCGGAGTCATTGCGGTTGGTTGAGGGGATTGATGGGTGATACAAAATATTATTGTTAGGTAAGTACTGATAATGTCTCTGTTTTGAGTGCAGTTCTAATGAAATCAGACGTGTAGAATTAGTATAAAATATTTGGTTTTCCTATAAAAAGGTGTGTAAAACCGGAATACGGAAAAAAATTGTTGAAAATATGCCCCTCAAAAAATATATTGGGTCAAATATGGCGAGTTTTTTGGGTTGGGGTACTTTATGCCCCCCTAAGCAAAAATTACCCCCTCCTGGAATGAATCATGTGTACTCCACTGGCAACTGTTCTATCCTATTGCACAGACAGTTGCAAGTTGGAGCAACTTGGAGGAGGTTAGAGGCACCACAGGAACAGGCCCTATGTCAGCTTTGCCGGGTTGTTTGTCTAATGGGGAAATGATCATTTTCTTGTAAAACAAGATGCATCAACAATGCAAGTTAACTGCTGTTCAACTGGGCTCGTCATAACTAGTGGTGTACCCAGGATTCACTCTAGGAGGGACAATTTTTGCTTAGGGGGAGGGGGGGGGGGGGGGGGGGGGCATAAAGTACCCTCACCAAAAAAAAACTCAGGTTTTGGCCAGCTATATTTAAAAAAGGGCATATTTTCACCATTTAAAAACAAAATATATTGATCAAAGGGGCACGTACAGAGTACAGACCTTACCTTACCTTACCTTACTTTACCTTACAGTAATCAGGATTTTTAGGCCTCAAGGCCTGTAGTACCCGCTCTCATCGAGTTCATGATTCCTGGCATGTCTCAGTCAGTGTCACTGGTATGCTGAACCTGACGTGGACCCAATGGGCGTCCAATCTAGCCTTGGAAGGCATTCAGCGAAGGAGCGCAGACCACTTTGGATGGGAGGCCATTCCAATCATTCACAATATGTGTGGCGAAGGCGAATTGTCTGACCCTTGTGGTCGCCGAGGACTTCCGGAGTTTGAAAAGATGGCCTCTAGTTGGACCGTCAGGGGGAATTGCCCTGTTTGCCCCCCCCCCCCCTTGTGTACGTCTATGGTCCTAACCTCATACTTTTCCCATATTCCTACATTTCATCCAAATCTGAAGGTAAGGTTTCATTGTTTGGTTGTGTCAAAATACTGTACCATCACACTGTGCATGATGAAATGTAGGAATATGGGAAAAGTATGAGGTTAGGACCATAGACGTACACAAGGGGGGGGGGGGGGGCAAACAGGGCAATTCCCCCTGACGGTCCAACTAGAGGCCATCTTTTCAAACTCCGCAAGTCCTCGGCGACCACAAGGGTCAGACAATTCGCCTTCGCCACACATATTGTGAATGATTGGAATGGCCTCCCATCCAAAGTGGTCTGCGCTCCTTCGCTGAATGCCTTCCAAGGCTAGATTGGACGCCCATTGGGTTCACGTCAGGTTCAGCATACCAGTGACACTGACTGAGACATGCCAGGAATCATGAACTCGATGAGAGCGGGTACTACAGGCCTTGAGGCCTAAAAATCCTGATTACTGTAAGGTAAAGTAAGGTAAGGTAAGGTAAGGTCTGTACTCTGTACGTGCCCCTTTGATCAATATATTTTGTTTTTAAATGGTGAAAATATGCCCTTTTTTAAATATAGCTGGCCAAAACCTGAGTTTTTTTGGTGAGGGTACTTTATGCCCCCCCCCCCCCCTCCCCCTGAGCAAACATTGTCCCTCCTAGAGTGAATCCTGGGTACACCACTAGTTATGACGAGCCCAGTTGAACAGCAGTTAACTTGCATTGTTGATGCATCTTGTTTTACAAGAAAATGATCATTTCCCCATTAGACAAACAACCCGGCAAAGCTGACATAGGGCCTGTTCCTGTGGTGCCTCTAACCTCCTCCAAGTTGCTCCAACTTGCAACTGTCTGTGCAATAGGATAGAACAGTTGCCAGTGGAGTACACATGATTCATTCCAGGAGGGGGTAATTTTTGCTTAGGGGGGCATAAAGTACCCCAACCCAAAAAACTCGCCATATTTGACCCAATATATTTTTTGAGGGGCATATTTTCAACGCCACCAACGAGCAGGAGGCGGTGCTGGACGCAGCCATCGAAGAGCTGCTGGGCATGCGCTTCGGATCGGCTAAACATCTGTCTGTACCCATTTCAGAAGGGCATGCTCGACACCATCCGGTCTGTCCGCGGCCTCCTGGCCGACATGCGTGCTGTGTTTGGTGACAGCACGTACCTGCTGACCCGTCGCCTCACACAGGACTGGCTAGAGGGACTTTTCGGGATGGTGCGGGGCAGGAGTGTATCAAACTCTAACCCCAACCCCGTGGATGCTGTCGCCTCCCTCCGCCTCATCACCATCCTGTTCGGTTTGAACAGCGGCGTGAGCCCACTGACGAGACGGGGGGGGGGGGGGCGCAGAACAGGCGTCCCCCGAGCCGGACACGGACCCAGTGCCGTCAGAGCTGGAGTAACTGCGGGAGCTGCAGGAGGAGGCCGTATATTTCGTCCCACAGGAGGTGGCCGCAGACATGCGTGCCTTCTGCGCCACACTGGCCGACACCGACCAGCCATCGACGAGCGACGATCGCGACTGTGGGCCTGAGGAGCCGGACCCGGAGATGGAGTCGCTGCTGCAGGAGTACGAGAGAAGTGCACCAGCCGGCAGCTCCACCGCCCCGAGCGCAGCAGCAGCCGGCCCAGTATCAGGTGCGTCGGCGACGGACAGCGCCATGGCGTATGTGAGTGGCTTCGTGGCTCGCAAGGCGGGGGATCGTTCTCTTGGTGCCCCGTGTTCGCAGACCGAGGATGGGCCAGTGGAGGCTCTCTGGCTCAGGATGCGGAGTGAAGGAGGGTTGACGGTCCCGACGGAGGCATTCTTTGAACGTTTCCGACAGATGGAAGAGGCGTTCTGCCTTCACCATGCGCTGGAGCCGAATCGGCTGAGCCGGAAACCGAGAGTGGTGGTCGCTTTTCTGAGCGTACTACACGACAAGTTCCCTTCCGTACCCGCTGCTGCTAGGACCTTTGCGCGCGTTCGCACATTTATTCGCACGAAGGCGGTAAATGGTGCTCGGCGCGCGGAGGTCATGGAAAGGCGGGCGGCACGGAAGCGCAAACAGTGCGTCACGAAAGCCTGAGCATATCGGGTCTCGAGTCCGGGTACGGACTACGGACAGTGTGAGTGCCGTTGTCGTGTTGTGCCGCTGCAGCTTATCGGATCCCGAGTACGGGTACGGATAGTGTGAGTGCCGTTGTCGTGTTGTGTCGCAGCAGCTGATTGGGTCTCGAATACTGAATTTCTTTTCACATATTTCCTGTTTTGGCTTCAGCTTTGATACGGCTTGACTAGTGGGAAGGACCGTTTTACCGAGGAAAGATGGTATGCTATTTAATAAGAGTATGTCGATTGTAACACTTATAATTTTCAGTTCTTGTTGATTGTTTTAAGACTTCATCATTACTAATATGGACCACAACATGCCAAGGGCCATTGTTAATATACATGAGTTTGAGAAGAAGACCAGTCCCAACATTGCGCTTGAAAATTGAAATTATATTTCATATTTCCCGTTCCTGTTATCAAATTATAGCAGACACAGGGCGCCATATATTGCCAATATTGTTGCGTCCAGATATCCGGTGTCGGAAACACAGTCATCCGACACCGCCCCCAGATGGCCAGACCCGGCCGAGCACAACGCAGCAGCCGGACAGACCTGGCCGACCCCAACGCAGCAGCCGGACAGACCCGGCCGAGCCCAACGGAGCAGTCGCGTCTGAGTCGCCCGCGTGAGAACGTGTCAAATACAGTCTCCGTTCCGTGGCGTGTTTGTCCCAGGGACTACGCAACACAACACATATAACGTTGTTCTCAACGACTGCCAGTAAAACCTTTGCCTTGCCGGGATTTGATTCCATGCTCTTAGACTACATCATAAGGTCATACTTTGGCCAATAACTCGGAAAACTATTGGTTGGGCTTGCCATTTCAACCCAAAAAATCAAAATAGAAATGCTTTGGCTTTATTCTATGGGTATCATTTATGAATCTGATAAGAACAGTTAAAATTGCGCTCGACAAAAATAATCGCAACATCGCAGAGCAACTGTGATGTTGTTACCTAATTAGCACTTGCACAATTAGCACATTTGCTTAAGTAGATACAAAATTATCTCATATTTTTTAAAATAAGATTTCCTGATTCTTATCATTTAGTTATACCAAATAAAAGAAACGCAAAACACCGCATGTTGCCGATCAAACTCTGTATGTAGCCAGTTTTACGATAAAACTATTGGCATCCCCGGGATTCGATCCCGCGACCTTCGACTATATCGTTGAGATGGTGTCATACTTTGGTTAATAACTCGTAAACCGTTGATTGGGCGTGACACTTTGAATAAAAATGTTACCGCTTTCTTTCTGTGGGTTTGATATATGAATTTGAGGTGAAGAACAGTTCGAAAATCAAGCTGGAAAAGTAGCAATTTAACATGGAACCCTATGGGCTAGTAGTGAAAGTCACGCCCATGCTACCATATAACTTTGGACCCCCCCCCCCCCCGATTACTTCTGTACTATTTCAAAGTTACTAAATGACCACGGCCAAAGTCTGTATAAATACCACGGCTAGTTTGCGGCAGAATCTGCGTATTTGCTGAGATATTCCAAAGACTCTAGGAACTTGCTGGGAGCAAAAAGTTATCGGGTCGACTCTAGAGGGCTTCCGCTACTAGAAGCACTGCAACTATCGATTAAACTGCTAGCATATTGTTAGCGCCGGCCAATAGCAATTCAACAAAACAGCTCGTGCACGCTGATAGCAGCAGCCGAACAGAAACTGGAGGGCCATCATGTTTTTGATGATGGCTGATGGCCATTTTTAGAAGAAGATATCAATTTACAGCTACGAAACTTGCACATATTAAAGTGCACAGCGGTAAGAACGTGCTGTGCAAAGCTTTTCCTTCTATCTTGCATGATGTGAGCGTAATTGTATTGTATAATGTGCGCCGTTTTACATAACATCACCACAGTGGCGATGGTTTTATAGATATCGAAACAAAAAATAAGCAAAAACAATATAAGTGAAAATTCAACTAAAGGGGCTCCAGATGTTAATTTCATCATATGCAACAATCAAACCAATATCTACTTACCGTATGCAAAATATTTCTGACATTCCAAAACAGTAGGCACACTCCCTTTAAAGGGAAATAATGACCTTTTGATTTTCTTAGCAACAATTTCTTAGGCTACCGTTATGATTTTAAAATTATTTTATTTAAATTTAAGAATTAAATATAATTATTCACAAATTCAAAGTTGTAAGTTTGGAAAAAAATACAAAACAAGTACCTTGTGTACTTCATGAAGGTCATTGACAAATTCGTCCTTCCCTACCATTGTTTACATCGAGTGCGGCATTTGTGGAGGCTCTGTGACGTTTCCGATCAAACTGAACGCTGCTCGGACACACGCTAGTAGCGCTTTCGTTCTCCATGGCAACCAGGCGTCAGCCAATCAAAAGCCAGAAAGGGAATCCCCGCTGGCTTTTCATGGGCTCACGCCTGGTTGCCATGGAGAACGAAAGCGCTACTAGCGTGCGTTCGAGCAGCGCTCTGATCCGTGAAGCAATCCGTGAAGCCGTGAACAATACGGGAAAAGCCCGCAGTTTGATGAGGACCAAAAGTACTTGCAAGTACCGGTCATTAAAAGTGTGGAACGCTATCAACTTTAACTTGAAATATCTTTCGGTAGGAAAGTTTTCATGCAAAATGTGATGAATTTACAATATATTTTGGTCTCGTCTGGCGATTTCAAGTGCTAACTCCATAAAGGTCATTATTTCACTTTAAAAATCCCAGGTTTCAGTCTATATACACGTAACGTAAACACAACGCCGCGCCGAGGCCGCTCGTCCTTACTCATTTCAAACAATCTTTTGCATCACTAAATGTATTTTAAAACAACCCTATACGCAGTCGGCGTCAATAGAAGTTACCCTATTCCCTACCTAGATCCGGGTTCACATAAACCGGATGTCATGTGTGTGCCACGCTCTGGGTAACAACATGCTCCGACTCGGGTATCCGTTGTCAGCCATACAGGCGCGGCCTCGGCTGAGATCGACCATGACGCTACAGTGGTACACGGGACACCGAACAGCACAGCAGCTTCAGGAAGAGACTCAGGCGATAACCGGGCACTGCGTGGAGTACCGAACTTTATCAGGTCAACCAATCAGCGGCAGTCTATAGCTCAATAATGACGTCATTCGCCCAAATCCAAATGAACGAAATACTTAACGTAAGATAGACATTATATTTACTTTGAACAACTCACATAACGTAAAATAGAACCCTATTCCCTTGCTTCTTGCTTGCTCCGGTTTCACATAAACCGGTTAACGTTTTTTGTTTTGCCCGTCAACTTGCCAGAAGTAATTCCCCCCCCCCCCCCACAGAACATGGCTTTAGGCCGCTCCGGGAAGACAAAAACCGATGCTGAAAAATTTACGTCTGTCCGGGACCTGTGCAGTACTACCCTGATGTAGAAAGAACCCTCAAGCCGATTCGGTATGGACTGATGAGACGAATAATAATGGAGAATAGGTTGAATATGCGATGTTTTGGAGACGACGAATGCAAAATTGTAATCGCGAAGAAGTGAGGATCAAAGAATAATGGAGAATAGGTTGAAGTCTCGTTCCGATCGACCAAACCCTTCGCCATGAGGCGTTGGCTGAGTTCCATCTGTGGTGGGGACGTCGCCATGGCGAAGTCAATCCAGTCTGGCGCTCTTCAGATCACATACACATACATATGCACAGACTGCTCACGGGGCGACGGCCGAACCGGTGGTGCATATTTCTCAAACAGTGAACAATAACTTCCGGTTTCCAGACACAAATAGCGTATATACAGCGGAATTATCATACATTTTAGTAGCATTAATATATGCTAGAAAAGAAAAACTTAAAGAAGTAGTCATTTGCAGACTCGTCCGCCTCGCTCTCTGCCATTTGCTCGATTAGTGACTAGAAATCCGATAGTATTTAAAATTAGACAGCTAATGAAGTATTTAAACAGCAAAAACAGCAGCATCAAATTCCTCTGGATCCCAGGACACGCCGGTATCACGGGAAACGAGGAAGCCGACAGACTGGCGAAATTGAGCCCAGAATTACCTTCAGAAAACCAAGGTCCTATAACAACAGGTTGGACGGAGTTTTATACCAAAATTATACCAATTTTTGCAATAACATTGTGGTAACTTATCCATACAGTGGTAATTCCCGTCACAATGCCACTCGAACTGGGTATTATGACGGGAACAAAATATTTTGTTTCCACATCATCACGTTTTTGAGTTATAAAGAGGAATAGATAAATTATAGTACAGGATTTTTAGTAGTAGGATGTTTTTTATCACGACTACTTTTGCCATATTGTACAATTCTGGCGCGCCAGGGACAAATAACAATTTATATTGCCCGCTTTTCGCTTTTACCTATGCCTTGCTACATTCAACAAAGTTGCTATATATATATATATATATATATATATATATATATATATATATATATATATATATATATATATATATATATATATATATATATATATATATATATATATATATATATATATATATATATATATATATATATATATATATATATATATATATATATATATATATATATATATATATATATATATATATATATATATATATATATATATATATATATATATATATATATATATATATATATATATATATATATATATATATATATATATATATATATATATATATATATATATATATATATATATATATATATATATATATATATATATATATATATATATATATATATATATATATATATATATATATATATATATATATATATATATATATATATATATATATATATATATATATATATATATATATATATATATATATATATATATATATATATATATATATATATATATATATATATATATATATATATATATATATATATATATATATATATATATATATATATATATATATATATATATATATATATATATATATATATATATATATAGTTCTCCACTTCTTTTTCAATTCCGTGATGAATTTTGAGTAGAGCATAGTAGTGACCAGTGACTTTCTTCCAATATACAGTGTGGAATATTGCGCAGCACGTGAAATGTTGTTGCTCATCTCCTGCAAAATATATTGTTCTATTTTTATTTCACAGCCAGCTTACTATGATGTTCATTTTAGCATTGCCCATTTTAGCATTGTCCTTGGGCAATAATCTTTCTATTTCTTTCAATCTTTCATCAAGATTCTGCAGAATCTAATTAAAAGCATCTCCAAAAGTCATTAAGATGTCATGTTATATCAGTTATACAGTTCAAGAAGTTATTAAAAGCCAGTTTATCTTTTCAGAGGAATGTGCGTGCAGACTGAGACAGAAGGTGGCAGTCATCGAAGTCCTGAACTAAATGGCGTCTTTCCACATCTTGGCCGGATCGCAATACCTACGTGTATACTCATCGCCAATATCATTCCATCATAGCCACTCTGCTGGACGTAGTCAGTGACTTCAGGTGCAACACGGACGAAGGCCGCGTCACGAGTCAGCCCGATGGACCAGTCCAATGTCTTTGATTGCAGGAACCGTAATATGTTACTGAACAAGCTATAATGCTATGACATATTTTGCCACTGATTCGAAGAATATTTTGGATGTCGCAAACGGATCTTAAAAGGACGTGAAACGGAGATAGATGTTCCAGTGGGATTGGTGCATCATCTACACTATAAACCCACGCCAAGCCGGGCGCGTCCGAACCCCCTTCTAACTCGGCTCTTATAGGGAGAAACGGAATGAAACATACTGTTCGATAGCTCGTAAAAAAATAATGTCGAAACTTCTTCAGTCATTTTTTGTCTAAGGTCAATATTGAGGTCCCCAGAGATCATCAAAGGTCAAATGTTACAATTTTAGGATTTTGCCCCAGAAACCCCAAAGTATCTCGGGAACTATTATAGGTAAGACAACACAAATAAAACGGAAAAGGCAACCGAAAGCTCTTGAAAAATGCTACCGCCATTGGTGTTCTCAAGTTTTAGCTCAGGTCAGGTCTCGGAGTTTAGGCTCCTGAATCCAGAGGCTTAAAAGGTCATACAGACTGTTTTGGCAAACAATTTTGTAGTTAATAACGTCTTAACCAAGCACGATAGAACAATAACTTTAACGTTATCGTGTGTAACTCCTCAAAGCGCCTCGAATCATATTGTTTTGCAATTGGTTTAAGTTTAAAAAAAAAACAGTTCAGCAGTCATCCGAGGTCATCCGAGGGTCATGGCGGCCCCGGTGGGTGGCTCGGCGCATTTTTTGAAGCGCCTCGACGAGATAAACACAATGGTGTCCGTGTAACGTCTTTGTCTGTATTTAATCAAAAGTTGTTGGCAAAAACTTGTTGGTGACCTCGGATGACCTCATAACTTTGAAGGGCTCACTGATTAAAATTGTGCTTGGGTCTTCAATAATTGCCTATAATAACATGATTTTGAAAGATTTGGTCTGATATAATGTGTATCACTTGAATAAGAAGCATTTTCAATTTTTGTCATTGACTTTTATTGGGGAAGTCACGTGTTCTACCTGACCTTAGGTCACTGATATACAATATCTTAGATAAACGAATTGTATGTACTTATATGGCCTAGTTAAATCCTGTAATATAGAAACCACTCAGCCTAAAACTGTGGCCGTGGCACGACCGCAAATGTTTTGGAGGTGGAATCACGTGACCTGACCTGAGATGACCCGAGGTAAAACAAATTGCACACAATGTCAAAAATTGCGCACAGCGCGGAGGCTCCACGACCGTCCCCATCACTTGCGGCGTGGTCCAAGGCTCAATTCTGGGACCAGTGTTATATTTACTTTTTACTAATGACTTGACATCGTTTTTATGTGATACCAAGACGGTGTTATACGCTGATGACGTGAAATTTATCTACAGTGGCCTCCCCAACCAACAGTGAGAGCTACAACGATACATCGAGTCAACGCTGAGCAAAGCGCAGCGATGGCTTGTTGACAGCACTCTTAAAATTAACCTAACCAAATCTGACCTTGTTCTCATTTCTTCTCGACAAAGGATATTTGGCCACAATTTCGAAGTACGTTTTGGCAATGCACCGCTTCACCCATCTGGTAGTGCGAAAATTCTAGGGGTCGTTTTGGACAGTAATCTTACTTTCGAAAAACATGTTTCTATCATGACGCAACGATGGTACGCAACGCTGTTAGGTCTGTCAAAATTTTCGCTCCGACTGCCAAAAGAAGTAAAAAAGTTTATCATTGAATCATTGTTTTTTATCGCATATATTGTATTGTGCGACGGTCTGGGCAGGCTGCAAGACAACACAACGTAAAAATATACAAAAAATCAGCACAGCGCAAGAATTGTTAAATGCTGCCGTCGTCAGACACGTATGATGCATATTGCGTGGATTGAAATGGCCGAAAGTGGACGAACTTGTTGCCGAGCGAGACCTGGTGATGGTACATTGTCTGCTGTATGATAATAATGCACCGATCTGTCTGAGAGATTTGCTGTCGTACCGCGAGAATGTGTCCACCAGACACCCGAGGTTCTGCAGCAGGGCTGCTGCACAATGCACATGCCGCGAGTCCGTACCGAGCACGCCCGTCGATCGTTCAGATTTCGGTCAACGGCCAAATGGAACGAGGCGCCGGGCGAAGTGCGATACGCTGGAGCAGTGACGGTGTTTCGTACGTGGATGAGGGAGTGGCTGACAGCAGATCGCTAACTCTGCGAGAAACGACTGTCTTGTGCTTAACGCTTTTGTGTCGAAAATTTTGTATGTGGATTTATTTTAATAGTGTAACTGTGATACAATGTAAAATGACACTTGTCATGAAAAACCGTGTTTTTCGGATGACATACGAATAAACAATGATTGATACCCAAACACCTGTGGCAAAAACGGCGGCGCGCAGCGCCGACTGCACCGCTGTTCTTTCCTCGAAAACCTTAGTGGGTGGGGTTAATAAGTTTGTTGAGTTTCAAAAATCCGTAGCTGCCCCTTCAAGTAACATGAGGCTAATAATAATAGAGTTCATAATCTGATGAAAATATACTGAAAACCATCATTATGTACGTTACACACTGTAGATGAACGACTGACTGTTGGAATGTCTGACGAACCTTGATACATTTTGACCCTGGATACGGCTAGAGAAAACAGTGAAAAACATGGGAATGAGCGCATTATGGGGAAATGTTTTTTTAATCATATTTCCCATAATTTCAAAATAATTTTAAACACTTTTAAAAAGTGTTTTAAATTCGATTTAGAAAACGCTCCATTTCCCATTGCTTTAACAAAACATGCCCTCGGGCGCCCTCTTACATACGTCACAGGCGTCTTGCCAGATCTAGTAGGAACTAAACTTCGACCCCCTGCAGAAAACCATCTTCCAAGCCCTGTATCAGACGTTTTAAATTATATAAATGTCAACTTAGCATATTGCGCCAGCACGAGTGGGACGCTGCTCCGCATTTTCATCTTCATCCGATCAAGCCGAAAGTCCAACATTTCATATCTAGTCACCAGAATTGTAGAGAAAAAGAAATAGTATTAGCACGCCTCCACCTCGGTCATACAAAAATTACGCATTATTATATTATAGACAATCATGCGCCACCAAATTGCCAACATTGCCCAGGTTATCCGCGCTACACAATTAAACATTTACTAATTACTTGCCCAGTACACAATGACAAACGTTAGAAAATGATTAATTACACGCAACAAAATCGCATCACATTAAATCTAGAATCTTTAGAATCATTAAATCTAGAACATTAACTAAAATCTTCTACTTTTCAGTGTATGCCTGTGTCGAATATCTGTTCCCTGTCGGCCTCCCTCTCGCTATTAGCACCGGATGATCATGAGCCGGTTTAACTTAAAGCCTTTGCCTTTGCTCTTGCCTCTTGTCTTATGCTTTCTCCGCCGGACAATATTAGCCGGCTTAACGTAACATTATAACATTTTTAAACACATTTAACCTGGCTAAAATCGCCAGTTAACTTGCCCCCCCCCCCGGCAATAGCCTTGCGGCTAGCTGGGAAGAAGAAAAACGCACCGCACCGATCACGGCGTTTTTTAGTCGTTTGACCAAATTTCACCGGGAACATCAACTCTGTCCCAAATTTAACTGTCTGATCTGTCGGAACATCAACTGTCGATCCTTCTGATGGCTTCCCCCGCCCCCCTTCAGGTATCTCCCTCCTCCCACCCCGGTGCGAGGCCCCGCACCCCCCCCCCCCCCCGGATGGCCCCCTTAGGGGCCTCCCAGGAGCACGGCTCACCCAGTTTCCACCCCCCCCCCCCCCCCCGAGGGACCCGCCTGCCTCACTTTGAGTCGGGCGGACGGCAAGCCCTTCAGGCACGCCAATCCTTTTGCCATCCGGCGCTGGCTGGTCGCCCTCTGTGGCGAGGTCGCCAGCGCCAAGCCCATCCGGTCGGAGGCACTTCTGGTCGAGACGCACGCGACTCGCCAGAACGTGCTGATCATGGGGCTCACGAGCTTCATCGGAGTTCAGGTTGTCGTGGAGGCCCCGGCACACATGAACTCCGTCGAAGGACTGGTGTGGTGCCCCGACGTGGCCCACCTCTCGGAGCAAGTCCTCCGAGAGCTCTCACCCCAGGGAGTCACCGAGGTCATCCGCCTCCGCCCGACGCGGCAAAGGCCGGACCAGCCGAACCCGCTGGTCCGCCTTCGGTTCCGGGGAAGGAGCTGCCCACCCACATATATTGTGGTTACGTGCGGGCAGAGGTCAGAGCCTAGCACCACCAATTGTGGCCGGTGCGCAGGGGAGCACGACACCGAAAGGTGCGTGAGCGCAGCACGCTGCGTCACGTGCGAGGCGAGGCGGCCCACCCTGCCTGGGACCGCCGCTGCCCGGCCTGGACCATCGCCAGTGAGGAAGACATGGCTCGCGGACGCCCACCCATCCCTCTCCCCTGGCGGCTGGCCGATGCTGCCCCCACCCGGGACCACACCCCACGAGCGCCCCCCCCCCCCCCCCGTGGCACTCACCAGAGCGACTCGAGCCATCCCGCCCGACATCCTGGTTCCCCGAACCCTCCTGCCGGACCCCCAGGCGCCTTCCCCGCCCCGGTACAGGCACCACGCTCCCCTACCCCAGCCGAGTCCCACACGGACTCTGCCCCCCCCCCCCCTTCACCTACTACGGACCCCACCTCGTCTTCTGACGAGTCGTGGATGAGGGCCGTGGCCCTCAAGGTCACCCGCTCCCCTGCCCAGTATACACCCTCCCGCTCCCTGCCCGACCGTCCCCCCCCTCCCCTGCTCTCTGAGGAGAGTGGCACCTTCTCCCCGCCCTCCCGGTCACCCTCCCGCCCCGCCGAGCATCAGGTTGAGCCGCCCCCGTCGCAGACGTACCCGGGCGACCGTGAGGCGCGGTCTGGACAGTAAATCTCGATGAATCCCAACCAAACTGAATTTCTCCTATGGAATGTTAGATCCATAATATCCCATTGGGGGCAATTCAAACATTATATCTTAAATCATAATCCGTTAGTAGCCGCCGTTCAGGAAACCCACTTTATTGGCGTCAACTTTATCAACTATACTTTCCATTTCTCGGGCGTCTAAATTAGCAAAAATATAAAATATTATCACCCCGTCTTGATACAAATAACGCAAATGCATCACCGCGCCGAGGCGGCTTTGCTTATTTCAAATAAACTCTTGCATCACCAAATTGACCTTAAAACAACCCTAGACGCAGTCGGCGTCAATATTAAAAATCGCTCAGCTGGAACTTACTTTAGTCTCTATTTATTTTCGTCCCACTGAGGACATTGATTCTCTTGCTCAGCTTATTACAAATATTATCACCCCGTGTTTGATTATGGGAGAATAGTCGAATATGTATATGTTTTGGAGACTACGAACGCAAAATTGTAATCGCGAAGAAGTGAGGAACAACCGATAATAGTCGAGTATGCAATGTTTTAGAGACGAATGCAAAATTGTAATCGCGAAGGAGTGAGGATCAACCGAGAATAGTCGGGTATGAAATATGTTTTGTAGACTACGAATGAAAAAATATAATCGCGAAGCAGTCGGGATCAACCGAGAATAGTCGAGTTTGCAATATGTTTTGTAGACGAATGCAAAATTGTTATAGCGAAGAAGTGAGGATCAACCGAGAAGTGGAAGCACCAAAGATGACGGAAGCGAATTTGGGATCGATGGTATCATAGAAGTGGCGCAAAGACCAACTTTAGTTGTACACAGTTCAATCAGTTCGCAACGCGTGCACACCTCCAGCGCTCTGCACCCGGGGTGATGAAGACGGGTGGATCGGACTAAGTAGGATTTTTGGGATTATACTAGAAAGGTTGTGACTGAAGCGGCCCGATCAGCCCAACCCGCTGCTTCGCCTCCGATTCCGGGGCAAGCAGCTCCCTACCCACATATACTGTGGGTATGTGGCAGCCGCCGTCCGCGCGTGGATCCCACCAGTGCTGGCACTTCGGCTTTTTTTCTTCCCCGGAGCGGCCTAAAGCCATTATCCGGGGTGGGGAAAGTTACGTCTGGCAATTTAGGCCAGGGAGCAAATTTTACGTTTCCGGTTTATGCTGATCCGGTGCAATGCTAAGGGAGAAGGGCCTACAATACGTTAAGTTTTTCGTTCTAAGAAAATATAAACACCGTATACTTACATACATACATACATTTGGAGCCAGGGAGCCTTCATTGCCGCTACAGGAGACAAACGTCTCCTTGGCTCCGGCTCCCTGGTGAGACCTTGTTGTGTACATGCGTGTATGATGGAGCCAGGTCGCCGTCATTGCTCATCGACCTTGACCCAGAAGCAGCAGCCTTCAGCAGCTCCGCGTTTTCCCGTATCTGGGAGCAGTTATTTACGTAGTTTGGAATGGAAAGTGTAGCTAGAATGAAGCATATTTAATTTTGAGCCCAAGGCCGCAAGATGGAGACGTGAAAAAACCGGATCGAACAAAAAAAAACAGGTATTTATTTATAAAAAAGCTTTTTAATGATATTTTGGTAAATTTTCGAATATTCCTGCCGTCAATCACAAACAGTTTTCTTACGCGGAACGTGACTGTGGTACGGAGAGTCTCCAACGTTGCAAAACAGCTGCTTGCCAAAGTACTCCAAGACCAATCCTGAAGCCTGAATCCTGAATGATAAGAGCAATCCTGAAGCCTGAATCCTGAATGATATATCGATGAAAACTGAAGCCGGATTGATATATCGATGTTGATGAATATATCTAAATAATGAAAACTTTCGCGTACAAAAGCAACTGTTGAAGTATCTAGTACCTAAGTGAAGATATAGTGAGGACTGCAGCGTCATCCGGGATTATCGGTCTCAGGCACTGATACTCAAATTTAAATCCGGGATGGAAAATGCCAAAGTTGAAGCCGAAACGATTTACGAACCACGAAGGCATCGTCACTCATCCTCACCATCCTAAGTTGTTTACTTAATTGTATTTCTTAAGTTATCACGGCTTGTTGAGCTTGGCGCCTGTGGCTGACGAGAACCGAGCCGTGATTTCTTACTATTGTCATATGTTTCTAATTTCGGCCTGATATTTTAACACCCAGAAGTAGCAGCCTTCAGCAGCTCCGCGAGTGACTGTATGACTGTATGTTTGTAATACAATATGTATGTATGTGTCACGTTTTACTTAGCTTTGAACTTGAACGAATTACTTAACGTAAGATAGATATTAACCTTGACCTTGCACAATCACAACGTAAAATAGACCACCCTATTCCCTTGCTTGCTCCGGATTCACAAACCGGTCAACGTAGATGGCAAATTGCCAGAAGTAAATTCCCCCCCCCCGAATATGGCTTTAGGCCAGTCCGGGGAAAAAAGTATGTCCGGCACCTGTGCAGTTCGACCACTGATGTAGAAAGAACACTCAAGCCGATTCGTGCCCCCGGTATCGAGGCGAAGAATAATTGAGAATAGTCGAATATGCAATGTTTTGGAGACGACGAACGAAAAATTGTAATCGCGAAGAAGTGAGGATCAACCGAGAATAGTCGAGTATGCAATATGCTTTGGAAACGACGAATGCAAGATTGTAATCGCGGAGCAGTGAGGATCAACCGAGAATAGTCTAGTATGCAATATGTTTTGGAGACTACGAATGAGAAAAAAAAATGTAATCGCGAAGCAGTGAGAAACCGAGAATAGTTGAGTATGCAATATCTTTTGGAGACGACTGAAAAATGGTATCTCGAAGCAGTGAGGCTCAACCGAGAATAGTCGAGTATGCAATATGTTTTGGAGACGACGAATGCAAAATTGTTATCGTGAAGAAGTGAAGAAGTGATCAACCGAGAAGTGGAAACACCAAAGATGCCGGAAGTAAATTTGGGAGCGCCGGCATCATGGAAGTGGCACAAATATCAACTTCAGTTGAACACCATCAGTTCGCAACGCGTGCGTACCTCCAGAGCCGTACACCCAGGGCGATACAAGAAGGGTAGATCGGACGAAAGTAGGATGATACTAGAAAAGTACTAGATTCACTGCTATATGCTAGTTCCATCTAAAAAAGATGTGGTAGCTCTACAGAGGAGTGAAAGCGGCGAAGGTATTACGAAAGCTATTGGAAATCAGCATACTGGGCCGAATAATACTATCCGTAGAGTATCATCCATCACGGATGACGAAGAGGGAGGTGTGGACATATTTTCAACTTCGAAACTGTATATATCCAGGCTTGATCCCAGACAGGATGCTTTCCCGCAGAAGCGAAGGCAGAAGCTCAAATGGCTGATGACCCAGATACCGACTCATGTTACGTCAACTACCTTCTGGCTCTGGGCAAACCAACCAACTCAAGCCAGCTCCGATGTAGAGACGTCCAGAAGATACACGAACTTGTGTGCCACGCTTTGGGTACCAGCATGCTCTGACTCGGGTATCCGTTGTCAGCCATACAGGCGCGGCCTCGACTGAGATGGACCATGACGCTCGTGGTACACGGGACACCGATCAGCACAGGAGTTTCCGGACATCCTTTCTTCGACATCGGACCTGGGACGACTACCAGCCAGCCTGCTCCAGCCCTCCACCGCTTCCGGGTGCGGAACCCTGACCACGTGCGTGTGGCAGGGTTGTAGACCCTTAGATAGGTAGACTTTAGATATTTAAGTAGGTAGATTCTTTAGACACAATTTTGTATTGGCAATAGGCCTCCTCCACGGTTTAGGTCCCCTCCAGTATTTGAAGTTAACTTGCAGTTGCCAACACGCTCTGTCGTGTGTGGCAATTAACGTAAACAGCCAGCCCCAGCGATGGCTACCCCCGGAACCCCGCTCTGGGGTCTCCCGGCGCACGGCCGCGTGCCCCCCGTCCCCCTCCCGGCCCCCTTCAGGGGCCCCGTCCCGGCGCTCGACTGCCGCCTAGCAACGATCCCCCCAACGGCCCGGCGTTCCTCTTGATGAAGAGGCTCGACGGAGTTCCGTTTCGGTCGACGAACTCCTTCGCCATAAGGCGTGGGATCCGTTCGATCTGTGGTGGGGACGTGGCTATGGCCAAGTCCATCCGCTCTGGCGCTCTGCTTCTGCAGACGCTAACCGGACAGCAGAACGCCCCGCTGCTGGCGCTCAAATCCTTCACTGGTGTAGCAGTGAAGGTTGAGGTCTCCCTCTACCTGAACTCGGTGGAGGGCCTCATCTGGTGCCCTGAGGTGGCAAACCTCTCAGAGGAGGAGATCCTCTGAGAGCTGGAAACCCAGGGGGTGGTGGAGGTGGTGCGGCTCAAGTCCCAGAGACCAGAGCAGCCCAACCCCCTGCTAAGACTGCGGTTCCACGGCCTAGAGCTGCCGTGCCGCGTCTACTGCGGCTACCTCAAAGTAGCAGTCACCAGGTGGATCCGGCCTCCTCGGCAGTGCCGCAAGTGCTGGCAGTTCGGCCACTCGACGGCCAGCTGCCACGCATACTACGACATCGTACTACGACATATTCATCCTTTCATCGACATCGGACCTTGGACGCCTACCAGCCAGCCTTCGCCAGCCCTCCACCGCTTCCGGGTGCGGAACCCTGACCACGTGCGTGTGGCAGGGTTGTAGACCCTTAGATAGGTAGACTTTATATATTTTTAAGTAGGTAGATTCATTAGATACAAATTTTGTATTGGCAATAGGCCTCCTCCACGGCTTAGGTCCCCTCCAGTCTTGGGAAGTTAATTTGCAGTTGCCAACACGTTCTGTCGTGTGTGGCAAGTTAACGTAACCAGTTAGCCCCTATCCTATCCCCTCCTGAGCCACGACGATTGCTACCCCCCCCCCCCCCTCAGGGGTCTTCCGGCGCGCGTCCGCGTGCCCCCCTGGACGGTCCCCCTCCCCGCCCCCTTCAGGGGCCCCGCCCGCCCCGTCCAGGGGCCTGGCAGTCGCCGGACTCCCATCCCCCCGACCCCCTGGTTTCCTTCAGGAGCCAGGCCGTCCCGGTGCCCGGCTCCCGCCGGACACCTCTCCCCCGGACGGACCGGCACTCCTGCTGGTCCAGCGCAAGGACGGCGGGTCAATGCGACATGCCAACCCCTTCCGCGGTGCGCCGCCGCCTGGTGGCGCTCTGCGGAGACGTCCACAGCGCCCGCACCATCCGCTCAGGGGCTCTGCTGATTGAGACCAGATCTGGTCAGCAGACTGACGCCATCATGGCCCTCAAGTCCTTCATGGACAGGCCATGCGAGGTGTCTGCACCCGACCGCATAAACTCCTGCCAAGGGTTCATCTACTCCCCGGACGTCAGCACGCTGACAGAGACCGTGCTCCTCCTCGAGCTCGCGTCTCGGGGAGTGACCGAGGTGGTAAGGATGGGGTCGAAGAGGCCCGGTCCGAACCCCATGGTGCGGCTCCGGTTCAGGGGACTGGTCCTCCCCGACCGGATTTATTGCGGGTACATCACCGTACCCGTAAAGGCGTGGACCCCGGGTCCCCAGCAGTGCCGTGCCTGCTGGAGATTCGGACACCACCAGCGCTCCTGTCACGCCAGCCACTCCACCTGTGGCAAGTGCGCCCAGTCGCACGACACAGATGACTGTGTCGGTGGTGACACCGCAGCCCTGCTGTGCGTGTCCTGCGGCGGTCCGCACCCAGCGTGGTTCCGGGACTGCCCTGCCCGAGCGGCCTGGGTCGAGGAGACCCAGGCCGGAGGGGGGCGGCGGGGCCCGCCGGGCGGGCCCCGCCGCCCCCCTCCCATCCCAGCGCTAGCCCCCAGCGCCTGGCCGCCACTCCCCCCACCCCACCCGCGCCCTCCCCCCGTCGGGCCCCACGTGGGTCCCCCCCCCCCCCCTGGTGCCGCTGGCAGCTCCGCCGGAGCGGCCCAGCGTGACGACACCGACGGCAGACCCGAGCGGGCCCTGCCCTTCGTCAGCCGAGTCCCTCCAGGACTCCGGCCGTGCCCAAGCGGCACAAACTCCCACCCCCGCCGAACATCAGGCGGAGTCAGCGGTCGAGGCCTCGGGGGAAGACTCCGTGGACTCTTCCGCGGAGGAGACCGATGCGTCCCTCATCCGTGCTTTTGGAAGCCGGGTCCCCACCTCCCAGCCCCGCCCCGCTCGCTACCGCTCTCCGCCCTCCCGCGCCTCCTCCCGGTCTCTGTCTCCCTCCCGCCCTGGCCAGCTCCCTGAACGGACCCGACCCCGCCGGAGACGGACACGAGCGACCGCAAGGCGCGGTCAGAATAGCAACTCCCGATGAACCAAAATCAAACTGAATTCGTCCTCCAATGGAATGTTAGATCTTTAATATCACATTGGGGGCAATTAAAACATTATGTCTTAAACAATAATCCGTTAGAAGCCGCTATTCAGGAAACCCATTTCATTGACGCAGACTTTAATAATTATACTTTTAAAATCCCCGGCTATAGTCTCTACACAAATAACGTGAATGCATCACTGCGCCGAGGCGGCTCGGCTTCGCTTATTTCAAACCAACTTTTGCATCACCAAATCGACCTTCAAACAACCTTAGACGCAGTCGGCGTCAATATTAAAATCGCTCAGCTAGAACTAACTCTTACCTCAATTTATTTCCGTCCTACCGAGGACATAGACATTGATTCTCTTTCCACGCTTATTACAAATATTAACACCCCATGTCTGATTATGGGCGATTTCAACGCGCATAGTCGGGCGTGGGGCTGCCTCCGTGATTCCCGCCGAGGCCAAATTATGCTGGACCTACTGGACCGGCATAATTTGGTCTTCCTTAACGACCAATCACCCACACACGTACACCACTCAGGAGGCGAGGTGACTTACAGCGCCATTGATCTCGCCTTCGCCACACCACGCATCGCGACTCTTTTTACATTTAACGCACAATCAGACCCTCTTTTTAGCGATCATTTCCCAATTCACTTAGAACTACAAGTCCCTTCAGGACAGACAAATTTTTACTCCCTGCCTAGATGGAACCTTCGCAAAGCCGACTGGTCCTCCTTTCAAAAACACATTGACACTAGTCACCCCGCAGACTCCCAGACCGACATGAACACTTTTTTAAACACTATTCTCACATCAGCTCACCAACACATTCCACACACACGCACACACACACAACACCACCCGAGGCAGCGTACTGCCCCGTGGTGGAACACAGAATGCCAGAGAGCTGTTGCCCTCCGGAAAAGAGCATTTCGGAAATTCCAAGCTTGTATAACTGCAGAAAACGAACACGAAGTACGGAAAACTCGCTCTCTGGCTAAAACAATCATTGACAAAGCAAAAAAAGAATCTTAGCAGGAATTCTCATCTCCTTTAATCGATTTACCTCCCTCTCAAAAATTTGGACATTAATTAAATCATTCTCAAATAAAAGACCACCGTCATACAATATCCCACACTTACAAATACACAACACATCTTCCACGCTTCCCCTAGAGATGGCAACACAATTTGCACAACACTACGCTAACATATCATCAACACAACAATGTACACCAACTTTTACTAACCAACTTAACGATCAATTTCAATCTATTAGCTTCGACTCTAATAACGTAAAAATCTATAACTCTCCTTTTACCAACTCAGAGTTAACACGCTATTGGTAAATGTGGTAAAACTTCCGTAGGACCAGATCAAATTGACTACTCTTTCTTTAAAAACTTGACAGAGACTGGTCTCACCAACTTACTAACAGCCTTCAATACCATGTGGTTTGATGGCACTTTCCCTGAATCTTGGCATAATAGTACGCTAATTCCTATACTTAAACCTCGCAAGCCTAAATCTTCTCCCGCTAGCTATCGCCCTATTTCTCTAACTAGTTGTGCATGTAAACTATTCGAACGCATGGTTAATGGACGCATCAGGACATACATTGAATCAAATAATTTACTTTCCCCACACCAAAGCGGTTTTCGACCTGGTCGCTCCACTGCGGACAATTTAGTTGGTCTTATCGACTCTGTCCAGCGCGGCTTTCGAGGGAGAGAGGTCACAGTTGCCCTCTTTCTTGATTTGAGAGCTGCGTTTGACGAGTCAATAAGACTGCACTTCTAGTAAAGGTCCATAAGGCCGGAATTCGAGGTCGACTCGCTCAATTTATCCAAAACTTTTTAGAAAATAGAACTTTTAATGTAAAGTGCGGCAACACATTCTCCAAATCAAAATCAGGACCACGGTGTCCCACAGGGATCGGTCCTCTCCCCGACCCTATTTTTAATTATGATTAACGACATTTTCAGTAATATTAACAAGATCGACAAAGGTCTTAAATTCTCAATGTACGCTGATGACCTGGCGGTGTGGTTCTCGCACCCGAGTGTCGATCAAGCCAGCAAAATGTTACAACTAGTACTCATTGATATAAAGGTATGGTGCGACCAATGGGGTCTGGAAATTTCTCCAAGTAAATCTGCATCTCTAATTTTTTCAAAGAAACCCGCATATGTGGAACCCTACATTCCATTAAAATATAACAATCAAATTATCCCTTTCGTCAAATCATTCAAGTATCTGGGAATAACGCTAGTCTAATAACACACGTCTCTCGTTCATCCCACACTTCAATGATTTAGTGCAGAGATGTACGCGACGAATTAATATTATGAAGTCATTGGCTGGTCGAGAGTGGGGCGCAGATCGTGCCACTCTTCTCCAACTATATACTTCCCTGATACGCCCAGTACTGGACTATAACGCATTCTTATTTGATGACATATGTTCCAAACAAATTAAAAAATTGCAAACTGCCCAAAACGCTGCCTTGCGGATCGTGACTGGAGCCTGCCGCACCACCAACACCACAAACTTACACATCGACACAAACATTCCCACACTCTGCCGCCGACGCAAATACACACTACTTAGATTCTACACCAGAGCAAGTTCACACCCCACACGCCCAACATTCCACATCTTAAATCACCCCGCACCCACAAGACGACAAACACTACTACAAAAACGACACCCACTCATCAGTCACAGAATCAGACACTCTCACTATTCAACATTCCACACATCAACACAATGCCAACGCCACCACTCACACCTCACTGGCTCGACACAACACCAGACACACCGCCTCTTCACACACAACAAAACACAGTCACGGCGGCAGAGACACACACTCTTCAACGAACACAAAGCACAACACAACACATACACATACATATACACAGACGGCTCTCGAAGCGACGGCCGAACTGGTGGTGCATACTTCACAAACACAACTAGAAACAACTTTAGACTTCCGGACATAAATAGCGTATACACAGCGGAATTGTCATCCATTTTATTAGCATTAATATATGTCAGAAAAGAAAAACTTAAGGAAGTAGTCATTTGCACAGACTCGTCCGCCTAGCTCACGGCCATTTCCTCGATTAGTGACTGTAGAAACCCGATAGTATTTAAAATCAGACAACTAATCAAGTATTTAAACAGTAAAAACAATAGTATTAAATTCCTCTGGATCCCAGGACACGCCGGTATCCCGGGAAACGAGGAAGCCGACAGACTTGCGAAATTGAGCCTAGAATTACCTTCAGTAAACCAACTTCCAAGCCCAGTATCAGACGTGTTAAATCATATTAATTCTCAACTTAGCATACTGCGCCAGAGCGAGTGGGACGCCGCTCCGCATTTTCATCTTTATCCAATCAAGCCAAAAGTCCAACATGTTATATCTAGTCACCAGAATTGTAGAGAGAAGGGGGTAATATTGGCGCGCCTCCGTCTCGGTCATACAAAAATTACTCATTATTATATTATGGAGAATCTCCCGCCACCAAATTGCCAACATTGCCCAGGTTATCCGCGCTACACAATCAAGCACTTACTTATTACTTGCCCAGTACACAACGATAAACGACAGAACATTATTAATTACACACAACAAAATCGCATCACATTAAATCTTCAAACACTGTTAGGTGATCAAACACTGTTACGCCCAGTACTGGACTATAACGCATTCTTATTTGATGACATATGTTCCAAACAAATTAAAAAATTGCAAACTGTCCAAAACGCTGCCTTGCGCATCGTGACTGGAGCCTGCCGCACCACCAACACCACAAACTTACACATCGACACAAACATTCCCACACTCTGCCGCCGACGCAAATACACATTACTTAGATTCTACGCCAGATCAAGTTCACACCCCACACGCCCAACATTCCACATCTTCAATCACCCCGCACCCACAAGACGACAAACACTACTACAAAAACGACACCCGCTTATCAGTCACAGAATCAGACAAGCACTCACACTATTCAACATCGCTCACATCACCACAATGCCAACGCCACCACTCACATCTCACTGGCTCGACACAACACCAGACACACACCGCCTCTTCACACACAACAAAAACACAGTCACCGCGTCAGACACACACACCCTTCCACGAACACAAAGCACAACACAACACGTACATATATGTACACAGACGGTTCACGGGGCGACGGCCGAACCGGTGGTGCATACTACACAAACACAGTTAGCAATAACTTTAGACTTCCCGACATAAATAGCGTATACACAGCGGAATTGTCATCCATTTTATTAGCATTAATATATGTCAGAACAGAAAAACTTAATGAAGTAGTCATTTGCACAGACTCTTCCGCCTCGCTCTCTGCCATTTCCTCCATTAGTGACTGTAGAAACCCGATAGTATTTAAAATCAGACAGCTAATTCAGTATTTTAACCGCAGAAACAGCAGTATTAAATTTCTCTGGATCCCAGGACACGCCGGTATCCCGGGAAACGAGGAAGCCGACAGACTAGCGAAATTGAGCCTAGAATTACCTTCAGAAAATCAATTACCAAGCCCTGTATCAGACGTTTTAAATTATATTAACTCTCAACTTAGCATATTGCGCCAGCGCGAGTGGGACGCTGCTCCGCATTTTCATCTTTATCCTTTCAAGCCAAAAGTCCAACATTTTATATCTAGCCACCAGAATTGTAGAGAGGTGATATTGGCGCGCCTCCGTCTCGGTCATACAAAAATTACTCATTATTATATTATGGAGAATCTCCCGCCACCAAATTGCCAACATTGCCCAGGTTATCCGCGCTACACAATCAAGCACTTACTAATTACTTGCCCAGTACACAACGATAAACGACAGAACATTATTAATTACACACAACAAAATCGCATCACATTAAATCTTCAAACACTGTTAGGTGATAATTACCCTGAATTGATAGGTCTCCTCTTAGATTAGCTCTACCAAACACGTTTAGCTAAACAAATATAACAGTTTTTTTTTTTTGGCATAGCGCATTTTTGGCCCACCGCGCAGGTTTTTTCCCCTTTGCCTTAGACGCTGGGTTTTTATTATTCAGGACTTTTCGCCCAGCTAAATACACCTCACAACCAGGTCTCGCCGAAGCGCCGGAGCCAGGGAGACTGGCAACAGTCTCCCGTTGTTGCAATGATGGCACCAACCGGCTCCATCAACACTGACACTGTTCCAAGTGTATGTAATACAAATATGTATGTATGTGTGTCTCGTGTTTTACTTATTTTTGACCTTGAACGAAATACTTAACGTAATGCTAGATATTATATTTGACCTTGAACGAAATACTTAACGTAATGTTAGATATTATATTTACTTTGAACAATAAATTTTCCGGGTTCACATAAACCGGTTAACGTAATTAATTAACGTAAAATAGCTACCCTTCTCCCTAGCTTGCCCGGGTTCACATAAACCGGATAACGTAACTCTTTTCCTGGCAAATTGCCAGATGTCACTCTCCACCCGGAAAATGGCTATAGGCCGGTCCGGGAAAAAAAGAAGAGTTTCCGGAAGAGACGCGGGCGGTAACCGGTACTGCGTGGAGTGCCGCCTCCGAAACCAGGAGCGGGCGAGCAGTGGTAGGTCCGTCATCAGCTGCTCTCCAGTTAATCCCCACACCTTCCCGTGATCAGCGCATTGAAAGTGCATCGGGACAGCCCATCGAGTCGAATCTGGGACCGCACAATATAATACACGTGCCAGCAAGGCCATTTAAAGGTAATGTTTCACCTTTCTGAAAGTTGTCAAATATACGCTGGTTGTAGTCGAAAATATGAAGTAAGTGCTGCTGAAAACGATGGTGATATTTTTTTATCTCGAAAGGTCAGTTAACTATACATATGGTTTTAAATTTGGGATGTCATTATTGACCTATAGACTGCCACTGATTGGCTGAAAGTGTCAGCCAATCAGCGGCGCCAATAGCCTAGACCTCATTTAGCAAATGGGGAATTAAATTGCTTAAAAACGGCTTAAGTTTTGGGGAAATGACAGTTAGTATTTTCGACATTTCAATAACGGCCAAAGATAATGGCTATCTCAGTTAAAAACCAATATAAAGGTGAAACATTCCCTTAAAAGGGAATGTTTTACCTTTCTGAAATATATGTCAAGTGAATGACCTCGGACTTACCACGAACAGAACAGCGATTTTCCTCTTCAGAAAACCTCAAAATTAGAAATTGATGAATGTAAATAAAAAGGGGTTCCTAAACCAGTTTTAGCTCAGAAATACAGACAAGGTCAAAAAGAAGTTTTTTTAAAATGACATCAGTTTCTTACACTAAGGGAGCCATCACTCAGTCAAAAATAAAGATATTGCTTTGAAATTTGGTATGGGTATTGTCCATACTCAGTTCCCTCACATATATTCGGAGTTTTTAACATCTTTGGAAAGAAAAAAATATTTTGAGGGAATTTTTCCAAAACAAATTTTTATTTTAGAAGTCAAAAACCCAAAATTTTGCAAATCCGAGATTGCCATTTTAAAGAGAATGCCATTTGGTATCTTTGGTGAATTGCGTTTGCAATTTGCTTCAAAACTCTACGTTTTCTACATTTTGTTCAAATATGTCTCGTTTTTTACCAACATGACGTCATCAAATTATGATTATCTCCCAACCTACTTAACAAATTTAAATGAAATTTTTACAGCATACGTATAATTGTTGTAAACTCAGCTAACAAAAATGTCAGCAAGATGCGTTGCATGTGTAAAAAGTTGTTCAAGAAAAACCTCGGGGGGGGGGGGCTGTCAGCCCCACCCCCGTAGGGCGAGAGTTAAAGGGAATGTTTCACCTTTGTATTGGTTTTGAGACGGCCATTATCTTGGGCCGATATTGAAATGTCTAAATTACTAAGGTCATTTTTACCCAAACTTGGCCTTTTTAAGCTCATTTTTTTTCTTAGTGTGTCAAAAGTGTCAGCCAATATAGTATAATATCAATATAGTATCAATATAGTATAGTATCAATATATATCAAAATTGGGCCTAGGCTGGTGCCGCCGCTGATTGGCTGACACACTTTTTCAGCCAATCAGTGGCAGTCTATAGCTCAATAATGTAATTCACCCAAATCTAAATCAGGCCGCTAATGGAGTACGCGTGTATTATCTTCCAAAATGCAGCTCAATGTCACCTAAGAAAAAAATCACATCCAAGACATCACAGCCAGAGCAACAAGAAGGATCAATATACTAAAAACCACATCAGGAACAGCATTGGGAGGAGATAGAGCAACGCTGACCAAACTATACATCAGGCCGCTAAATGGAGTACGCGTGCATTATCTTCGAAAATGCAGCTCAATGTCACCTAAGAAAACTTAACTCAATCCAAAACACATGCCTACGCGAAATTACAGGAGCATAAAAAAACATCACCAATTGACGCACTACACACCTACAACAATATCACCCCTCTACTCCAACCGGGCACTGCGTAGAGTACCGAACTTTCTCAGGTCAGCCAATCAGCGTCGGTCTATAGCTCAATAATGACGTCATTCGCCCAAATTGAGATAACAGCACAGCAGCTCCAGGAAGAGACGCGGGCGATAACCGGGCACTGCGTGGAATACCGAACTTTATCAGGTCAGCCAATCAGCGGCGGTCTATAGCTCAATAATGACGTCATTCTCCCAAATCGAAATGAACGAAATACTTAACGTAAGATAGACATTATATTTACTTTGAACAACTCACTAAACGTAAAATAGAACCCTATTCCCTTGCTTCTTGCTTGCTACGGGTTCACATAAACCGGTTAACAAGTGTATGTTCAAGTGTATATCTGTGAGTGTATATAATACAAAAATGTATGTGTGCGTCTCGTGTTTTACTTATTTTTTACTTTGAACGAAATACTTAACGTAAGATAGATATTAGATTTACTTACAACAAATCATGTAACGTAAAACAGATACCCTACTCCATAGCTTGCTCCGGGTTCACATAAATCGGTTAAAGTAAATATTTTCCTGGAAAATTGTCATAAGTAGTCCCCCCCCCCCCCGGAAAATGGCTATAGGCCGGTCCGGGGGAAAAAAAGGACTCAAGTAGGATTTGTAGGATTATACTAGAAAGGAATGCGCTGCTATATGCTATATTTATTGGTTCTTTCTAAAAATGTGGTAGCTATGCAGTGGAGCGAAAGTGGTGAAGGTATTACGAAAGCTATTGCAAATCAGCATACTGGACCGAATAATACTATCCGAAGACTAAACATCAATCACGGATGACGAGGAGAGGTGTGGACGTTTTCAACTTCGAAACTGTATATATCCAGGCTTGATCCCCGACAGGATGCGTTCCTACAGAAGGCGAAGACAGAAGCTCAAATGGCTGCTGACCCAGATATCGACACATGTTACGTCAACTCCCCTCTGGCGCTGGGGAAACAAACGATAGACCAACTCATGCCTGGAATCAGCGCCGCTGTAGGAACGTTCAGAAGGTACACGAACGACCGTGTTTGCCATTCTCTGGGTACCAACATGCTCCGACTTGGGTATCCGTTGTCAGCCATACAGGCTGACCTCGGCTGAGATCGACCATCACGCTCGTGGTACACGGGACACCGAACAGCACAGGAGCTTCAGGAAGAGACGCGGGCGATAACCGGGCACTGCGTGGACTGCCGCCTCCGAAGCCAGGAGCGGGCGACGGAGCAGTGGTAGGTTCGGTTTGTTCATCCCCACACCCTCTCGTGAACAGCGCATTGAAAGTTCATCGGGACAGGACCAGCCCCAGTCAATTTGTCTGGCAATACTTGAGCCGTGATGGTCACCATTTCTACAGCGAGTCGGCTTTAGGCATGTTGGGCTACGGGAAAATAGGTGGTATTCGGGTCGCAATTTCAACCATTTCTAAAATAGTTCGTTTAGCAGATGATACATAACTGTGATGTCAAATGCCTTGCCTATTCATATCTGGGTTCGTTTTGGCAAAATTAAGTTGAATTTTGACCAAGAAATTGTTTTATGGAACCCTGCACGCATATTCCAATGGGTTAATTTCAGCTTATCTGACTAATATGCGATATATTTCGCCTTTATTGACTGTGCGTCAATGCCGCCAATCAGCGCACCCGCGGAAGCGGAGGTGCCATGCAGGCTTTTGTTACCATGGCAACCACCGCGACTCAACTAATCCAACATCTGGCAAATATGGTTGATATCTTAGTATGAATAGATTGTTTGAAATATTAAATGTCTGCCGCACTATTTTGCAGCAATTAAAATCAAATGGAAATTTAGTTTTGTATTATTTCAATCTTTGAATTCAGTATGTTTGTAAATTTGTCTGGTTTTATAAGAATATAATTGATACATTTTGATTCACAGAGTATACTAAAAACATTTATAAAACCTAGAATCTAGTGAGGAAATGGTGACTTAGAAACGAGACCTGTTCTTCTATAGCCTTGGACAGCACCATCGAGTCATCTGCGACTGCACAAGAGCGTACACGTGCCAGCAAGGCCAACAGTTTGTCATCACAGGTTAACAACAGGTTGTCTCCTTCAGACGTCACCTCACTAGATTCTAGGTTTTATACCACATATTTATAGTATGCTCCCAGTGCATCAAACCATCAATTATATTCTTTCAAAAACATAAAAATGTCAGCGTACTGCATTCAAAGAGTCAAATATACAAAACGAAATTTATATTTGATTAGTGGATTGTTGCAAGTAGTGAGACGGACGTTTCACGTTTCAAACAGTTCATACTAGACACCAACCATGTTTGCCAGGCGTATCTAGAATGGTAGAACCAATGTTCATATAGAGAAGGTTGCGCATTTAGTTGTGATCAAAATGGTCACCAAAGTAGGGGATCTAAACCGAAGAAGAACATCAAGGCAAGTAGCACACCTATGCATGCACACTACATGCCCGTAACTGAAATGAAATGGATTATTTAAAAATCACCATTTTAGTCATAGAAAATATTTTAAAATCCATAGCTAATTGTATTAAAAGAACCAAGGCTATAGAACAGGTCTCGTTCTAAGTCACCAATTCCACACTAGATTCTAGGTTTTATACCACATATTTTTAGTATACTCCCAGTGCATCAAAATGCATCAATTATATTCTTACAAAAACAGACAAGTGCTGACGTACTGAATTCAAAGAGTGAAATAATAGCAGAACTAAATTTCCATTGTATTTTAATTGTTGCAAAATATTGAGGCAGACATTGAATATTTCAAACATTATAGTTCATACTAAGAAATCAACCATGTTTGCCAGTTGTTGGATTAGTTGAGTCGCGGTGGTTGCCATGGTAACAAAAGCTGCATGGCACTTCAGCGGGTGCGCTGATTGGCGGTATTGACGCACCGTCAATAAAGGCGCAATCTGACGCTTATTACCGTCAGATAAGCTGAAAGTGACCCCTATTGGACGACGTGCAGGTTCCTTAAAACAATTTGTTGGGCAAAAATGTGACTCAGTTTTGCCAAAACGACCCCAGATATGAATAGCCAAGGCATTTGACATCATATTTATGTATCATCTGCTAAACGAACTATTTTAGAAATGCTTGAAATTGCAACCCGAATACCAACTATTTTCCCATAGGCTACCATGCTAAGGCCGGCTCGTTGTAGAATTGGTGACGTCACGGCTCGTGTTGCCAGGCAAATTGACGGGCCGGGTAGAACCAAGGCCGTATATAGAAGGTAAAATCATTAGGCGATTTGTTTACATTGGTGACCGAATGACGTCACTGGTTTTCGGCTCCCCGATTGGCCCGGCCGGCATAGCTTAGCGAAGTATTCTACGGCGAGCACAGAACGGACCAAAGGGTGACAATTACTTGCACTACCAACAGGGGCGCACACAAGGGGGCATATGGAGGCCGTGCCAATCCCCTTAGTCAGTCGAGGACCTCTGGACCACACGAAGGGCGCGGTACATGGCCCTGTCTGGCGTCCAGACTTCAGGGGGCCGCACTTCGGCAATCCCAGGGCCCTCGAACAGGCCAGGGCCTCGTTTCACCAAACGTACCTACTCCGTCGTAGTTTTGGGTCGTAGATCGTTATCTACTCCATGTGGACCTACGATCCTTACCAACCCCCGTTTCACGAAACGCCGTCGTTAGTAACGACGTCGTAACTACGATGGAGTAGGTCGGGCCGGGCGCTGACAAAACTCATGCAACTTATTTGCAAGATGATGCAAATAATCATTGGAATTTTCAGAGGAAAATGTTTTGTAAAATATTGATGAATTTGTAATATTACTTTATCAATATTCTTCATAAATTGATTTTAATTAATCATGTATTTTTAAACATCTTGCCCGTGCTCGATCACTGCGCTTTTGCGGCAAATGAGTGATTGTTTGTTTATGTACCCTAGGTACTAATTATCTTGCTGTTTTGTGACCTTGGTTACTTTGGTTCAGAGGCCCTAAACTGTGATATTTTTGACCTGCAGATCGTATCCAAATTGCATTTCCATTTATCATTCTTTGTATTTTATTTTGTATTTTTTGAAGTATCATTCTATTGTATTTTTCCAACTAGAGACATATGTCGAATGTAATTTATCGAATGTCTTTAACGGCCACAAACTTAAGCAAATTTGCGAATGTATCGAATGAGTCGAATCTCTCGAGTCGGCTGGGAAACGTGTTGTTTCGGCAAATGTATGGAATATCTCTAGTCGGCTGCGAACAATGGTCAATATACCATTTTAATTAATATTTCATGTGTCGAATGTCTTCAAATCAGGCTTGTCACTACATATACATGTGAATGTATCCAATGTCTCGAATCGGCTGCTAACTTTTCATTCGTCAGCTCAACTACACTTCTCTCCCTACCCAGATTCGCCCAAATAACAATCAATTGACAATTCACCCACTACCAACTCTTTGTCAAAGTTCACAATATGTGCCAAAACCAAGCCCATAACTCCACAATTTGCTGCGTTGTTTATTTTCTACGACCTTCGTCAAGCATCAAGGATCTCGAAAAATAATGGAGTAGCTAACTCCATTTTTGGCGTTATCAACTCCATTTCGCGACGTTAAAAAGTGGCGTTACTCCACATGCGCCGCGTCGTTATCAACCCCTTTTGTGAAACGGAGTTTCGTAGGTAACGCCATTTTTTGGAGTAGCTAACCCCATTTTTGGGGTAACCAACTCCATTTTTGGAGTAGGTGCGTTTTATGAAACGAGGCCCAGGCGACCCCCCCCCCCCGCAGGGGTGTAGTTTCCTATTCAGTTGAGGGGCTTCAACCCCACCCCTACTTGGACAACGAAGTGGGTCAAATCCGGGCAGAAATATGTATTTTGTGGATCTTGATGGTATTTTAAGAGATTATTTTCCTGCTCAACCCCCCTCCCCCAATTGTCTGGAGAAGCTCTGCCCCCCAGCGATTCAGGGGCCCTATGACGGTCAGGTGTCTTTCATCCGGGGGACCCGAGTGACCCAGGGGCCCGCTTTGGCAGTCCAGGGTTCCACCGTGGACGGCCCAGAGGAGAACGTCCAGGAACAACCCAGCCGCCCGTTACCCAGGGGATCCCTCCGGTGGTCCATAGAGTATGAGCACAGCCCAAGGGCACTCGTCCGCCGGTCCAGGGGTCTAAGGGCGGCCCAGAGCCCCGTCAGGCAGCTCTGATGGTCAGCTGATGTCCTATGGCCCCTCCAGCGATCGTTGCGCTCCGACCTGGCGGTTCGTTGGTTGGCAATGGAGGCGGTGCCGAGATAGGCCCAGGGACCGTCATCCAATGGTCCAGGGTTTCTGAGAGCGTCCAGTGTTCAAGGGAGTCCGAGAACGGCACAGCAGACAATGTCCGCCGGTTTAGAGGCCAGCGAGGACGACCCATTGGCCCCCTCCGGTGTTCCATGGGCCCCGAGGGCGCCCTCAGCAGCAGTTATTTTCGTAGCATTCCCACTATCAAAATACTCGATATGCATTGTATACGAGTGACCAACCGCATTGTCCACAACCGCAATGGCGGAAATTCCCACACACGCCCGCTGTAGGCGATATTAACACCCAATGGATTCACCCAGTGGCACAATGATAACGCCCCGTGGCACTTGTATTGTCTTCTGCAAATATGGCATGCAACAAGAACAGGTTGGGAAACGGGCGACTTAGGCTGACACGCAGGCCTATCGGCAGTCTCACAGTCCCGCACTGCGAATGCTAAATGCTAGCAGCGGGCGCGCCGGCCGCTGTTGCGTTATACGAATGAATGTTAAACGTTGCACGCCCGCCAGCCCGTGAAGCTCAGTCGGGAGAGTGCTGAGCTTACAATCTAACCCGCCCTGGCAAGGTGGGTTCGAGCCGCTTCGGCGCTCGCTATTTGGGTCCTCGTGGGTATGACTTGCGGCCGGTGGCAACGGCCGCGCTCAAGGCCAGGCGAAGCCAGGGAGCCGGGTGGGCCGTCCTCAGTCGTAAGGGTACGTTAAACTGTTGCCTCTAAATTCTACCGGTGACTGGAATCGCGCGATCGGGTGGTGGGGTCAGGGCCTGCGCAACATGCTTAGCTCAGCATGGGTCCTGATCTCGAAAATCCATCCCATCAAAACATTCGGACTAAATTTACACATATACAAAATGGTTTCGACAATACCGGTGCATCCCGCGCGCAGTACGTATATACGAACGTATATGTACAACATACCAGACACTATTGGGCACGATATTTTGGAAGGCGTTTAAGATAAATGTCTGCGGCGCCTGCGCTATGAGAGACAACCGGATTGGCTGGCGGCCCACGACACAGGCAGTCGTCTCGCATACATCCTTTCATCGACATCGGACCTACGGACGCCTTCTAGCCAGCTTTCTCCAGCTCTCCACCGCTTCCGGGTGCGGGACCCTGTCCACGTGCTTGTGGCAGGGTCGTTAGACCCTTAGATAGGTAGCCCTTAGATATTTTTAAGTAGGTAACGTAATTTCCACAATTTGCTAGGTAGAGAACCCGCTTCATTCTTTAGATTAATTGCAGCTGGCAACACGTTCTGCCGTGTGTGCCACGTTAACGTAACTTAGGTTATTCATTAAACTTTCCCCTCCCTCCTCCGGTCATGGCGACCTCCCCGCCCCTCCGTCCCCTCATGGCGACTTCCCCGCCCCTCCGTCCCCTCATGGCGACCCCCCCGCCCGGCCCCCTTCAGGAGTCTCTCCCCTCCCGTCCCGGCGCGCGGCCACCCCCCGGCTTCCTTCAGAAGCCACCCGACCCCCTTCAGGGGTGTGCCCCCCGGACGGTCCTCCTGGACCCCCCGGCTCCCCTCAGGAGCCTCGCCTGGACCGACCCGGTGCTTGGCTCCCCCCAACACCTCGCCACCCGACGGGCCTGCTCTCCTCCTCATTCAGAGGAAGGACGGAGTGACCATGAGGCACTCCAACCCGTTCGCGGTGCGCCGCCAACTGGTCGCCCTCTGCGGAGAGGTGGCCAGCGCGCGCTCCATCCGTTCCGGCGCTCTGCTGGTTCAGACCCTGTCTGGCCAGCAGACTGCCACCCTCCTAGCCATCCCGTCTTTCATGGACAAGGCTTGTGAGGTGACGGCCCCCGACCACATGAATTCCTGCCAGGGATTCATCCTGTGCCCCGAAGTCAGCAATCTGACTGAGACCGTGCTCCTCCAGGAGCTAGTGACTCAGGGGGTGACAGAAGTGGTCCGGATGCGGTCTAAGCGACCAGGCCCCAACCCCATGGTCCGGCTGCGTTTCCGGGGCTTACAGCTCCCGGAACGCATCTACTGTGGCTACATAGTAGTCACAGTCAAGGAGTGGACCCAAGGGCCACTGCAGTGCAGAGCCTGCTGGCGGTTTGGCCTCCACCAGCGTCAGTGCCACGCCCGCCAGTCCATCTGCGGGAAGTGCGCCGAGACGCACGACACAGCCCAATGTGTCGGTGGCGACACCGCAGCCACTCGCTGCGTGTCGTGCGGGGCCGCCCACCCCGCATGGTCCCGTGACTGCCCTGCCCGAGTGATAGCCGCCGAGCAGACCCAGGCCCGCAAGGCGGTCCCCCCACCCCACCTCCCATCCCAGCGTCTGGCCCCCGCTGCCCCCATCCCACCGAACCCCACCCGTGCCCCCCCCCCCCCCCCCCGTCGGACCTCAAGTGGGTCCACCCCACTGGTGCCACCGCCTGCCTCGTCACAGCGGCGGCAGTGCACACCCCCACCGACGGCAGAGCAGGCCGAGCCCCACCCCATCTCAGCCGAGTCCCTTCTGGACTCTGGCAGTGCCCCAGCGGCACCCACTCCCACCCCCGCCGAATCTCTGGCGGAGTCCCCGGTCGAGTCCTCTGACGCTGACGCTGAGGACTCTGACGCCTCTCTAATCAGAGCCGTCACCCGCCAACTCCCAAACTCCCACCCTCCTCCTCTCTCTGAAGACAGTCGGTCCCTCTCCCCGCCATCCCTCCCCTCCCCCCACCCTCCTTCCCAGCTCCCTCGCCCTATAATACCGGATAGCCCCCCCCCCCACCCCAGCCCCTCTGAACGTAACTGCTACCGCCGCAATTTGAGACGGTTCAACAAGAAACAATAAATCACCTCCAACAAAATACTTCATTAAGTTATTTCTGACTAACTGTTAAATCGTGCTGCTGCTCACGTGGGAGTTGTGTGTTGGCTGCCGGTGTCTTGTTGCGGGGGCCCCCTGCTGGATCTCGGCCGCGCGTCGAAGGGTTCTTCGTTGCGTGGCTGATTTGGCGGGGGATTTCTGCGATGGGACGCCGATGGTTGATGTGCGGTTTTGCGTTGGCGGCGGCATGATTCCCTGCCAAACCAGTCAGAAATAACTTCCTGACTAACTGTTAAATCAAGTTACTGCTGACGCGGGAGTTGCGCGTTGGCTGCCGGTGTCTTGTTGCGGGGGCCCCCTGCTGGATCTCGGCCGCGCGGCGAAGGGTTCTTCGTTGCGTGGCTGATTTTGCGGGGGATTTCTGCGATGGGACGCCGATGGCTGATGTGCGATTTTGCGTTGGCGGCGGCATGATTCCCTGCCAAACCAGATCACACGCCGATGCTGCGCCGCGGTGCGGTGGCTGCTGCGCTGCGGTGCAGTGTCCGCTGCGCTGCGGTGCAGCATGTTAAATTATGTTAACACCCGCCCCTGATAACAGATGCCGATGCTGCGCTGCGGTGCGGTGGCCGCTGCGCTGCGGTGCGGTGCTCACTCCACTGCGCTGCAGTGTGGTGTCCGCTGCGCTGCGGTGCAGTATCCACCCTGTCAAACTTTTTTACACTGTTAGGTGATAGTTATCTTGTATTGATAGGTCCCCTCTTAGATTATTTCTACCAAACACGTTGAGCTAAACAAATATAACAGGGGTTTTTACCCTGCGCATTTCTGGCCCACCGCGCAGGTTTTTCCCCTTTGCCTTAGACGCTGGGTTTTGTATTATTCAGGACTTTTCGCCCAGCTAAACACACCCCACAACCAGGTCTCGCCGAGGCGCCGGAGCTAGGGAGACTGGCAACAGTCTCCCGCTGTTGCAATGACGGCACCCCACGGCTCCATCAACTCTGACACTGTACAAATATTCTGCTCTGTGTGTGTATGAAATATATTGTGTATGTATGTGTCTCGTGTTTTATTTTAACTTTGACTTTGAACGAAATACTTAACGTAAGATAGACTTTAGATTTACTGTGAACAATTCACTTAACGTAAAATAGCTACCCTATTCCCTTTCTTGCTCGGGTTCCCATAAACCGACTAACGTAACTCTTTGCCTGGAAAATTGCCAGAAGTACTTTCCCCAAACCCGGGATATGGCTGTAGGCCGGTCCGGGTAAAAAAAAACGTCTCGCATACTCCGCCATCGAACAGCTGGTCCAGGCACACGGCCTCAGCACGGAGCCCATTCGGAGGCAGTCGGGATCTGAGACTTGTAGATGAGCTGGAGAACGATACATACTTTGCTAAGATAAATAGGGCGCCTTTACTAGTTACTAAAGTCTATCGGGGCACAACGAATTTGAAATACATGTATGCCTTTTTAACATCTTAACTCTGTCCCGGTGCAAGCTGGAAACAAATATCCAACAGTGGAACAGCGATTGCATCATGCATGTGCGCCTGCAATAAGTCCCAAAGTATCACTGCCGTACAAACACATTGCGAAATATAACACAGCGACGTTGTTGAAGAGAAAAAAATTGTCGGTACGAAAGGTGCCTTTGGCTTAAATCATGGGAACTCAAAACATGTTTTTCTCATCATTTCATAGTTATCAGCCCCAGGTCCAGTCAAGTGAATGACATTCCTAATTGTAATTGTATGTTATGAACCCAGTAGCCCATGCAGGGAATTCAAACTTGGGCATCTGTACATATACACCCTTATTTGGGCAAATCAACTGGTATTCCAAGGTATCTATTGGATTTCCAAGACATTGAAGCATCTAAACTACACAGAGTAAACGCGAAACATGTGCAACAAACAAATCTCCCAATCCTGCCCCCAACAACAGTACTTTGAATGTTGTTGTTGATGGACTAGGGCGTATAGCCTCTTGGGCCCAGGACATCCAACTTCAATAGTCTTTGATCTTGCTTGGTCCGATTTTAGGTTTGGCAGTTCAGGTTGCTAAGCAGCAGGGTACTAAGCAGGGTGGTTGGCAAGGAGGGTTGGTTCTTGAACGTTTGACAGTGTATGGGAGAATAGCAAGGGAAGGATTGCCGGGGAATTAGGCAGGGGGACTTGGCTAAGTTTGGTGTCTTCTGTCTTCTTCTGATTTGGTCTTCAGATGTTTGCCATGTACTTAGGGGTAGGATTGTTGAGGAAGGATTGCTGTTGCCAGTATTTGTTAGTGGTAGTCAAAAAACTACTACAGAGTCTCTAGTATTCTCTTCAGAAAGTAAAAGTAAAAATTAAACAATATGAAATTGCTGGCAACTTGATTCTTTAATACTGTACTAGAACATAAACCTGTAAAAATGAAAATAATAATTGAGACGACTCATCACCCTCACAGCAGTCAGAACATACATACAAGTTATTTTAGAACAGAACAGCCATGTCGAAATTCTGCAACAGAAAGTACATTTCTCAACACTTCACACCCAGCTATTTTAGCGATGTGCAAACGGATAGTAAGGATATTTATACACCCAAGCAAAACCGACTCCCTAATAAAACAAAAACTACACCATCACACACATCTTGCCGCCAGTTTACGTTAAAGTTTTCCTATTAAATCAGCCTCTTTCGGGTAACAGAATAAGCCGAATACATAAGGCATCTGAAAACCATGAAGCTCTCCCAACCTACCGCGACGATGAAGTAGCGCATTGTTACACGCGCGTCGTAGACGTAACAATCGGCCAAACTAGCGTTAAAGCACTGGAATCTGTGTCAACAGTCATCTAATTCACTGCCTTGCCTGAACACAAAAAGTGTGCATCACACTACACAGTAACTAATAGATGTAGAAGTGGTCTAAACTTACCACTACACACAAACACGACGATGTTGGCACCCTACAAGCGCAGGCCGACGAGCAGAAAACCGAAAACCAATGACGTCACTTTGCTACTACACCTTCCCATAACCCTTCCTATGGCGCAGCATAGAAGTCATCAGCCCCTGGGTAGAACCACGTTTAGCGACTTGGGAGACAAGTCAAGTCAAAAATATGGATATTGCTTTGAAATTCGGTTTCGGCATTGTCCATGTTTGGTTCTCCATATGGTTCTCCAGTTTGAAATACATTTGACAATTTTGATTGGGTGATTTAAAACAAGAATGCCACAAGAAAGTCAAAATTTGCGAATATTAAAAAAAACTGAAGATATATTGGAAAACCAAGTACGGACGATGCCCAAACCGAATTTCAAAGCAATATCTATATGTTTGACCGACTTATGTCTCCCTAAGTATGATTGTCTCTAAAACATGGTTATATCCGGCCCCCGTCAATTTGCCTGGCAACTCTTGAGCCTTGACGTAACCATTTCTACAGCGAGCCGGCTTTAGCACATTAGACTATGTGAGTATAGGTGGTATTCGGGTCGCAATTTCAAGCATTTCTAAAACAGTTCGTGCAGCAGATGAGCTCAACCGTCACTTCGCCTCCGTGGGACCACCAATCGCAGCCGGCCTGCGGGGCGCGGTCGCTTCCGGACACGGGAACCCCAGGCCGCCCACTGTCTGCGCTGCTGGCTTCTCGTTTCGACCTGCCACCCTTGCAGAACTGTCTCTTTGTATTCGGCGGATGAGTGCGTCGCGAACAGTGGGTTTGGATGATGTACCACTCATGGCAGTTCGTAAATGTCTTCCTGTCATAGGTCCACACCTTTTAAATCTTATCAACCCGTCTTTTACTATTAACGTGTTTCCGGATAGCTGGAAGGCGGCAATCGTGCCCATTCCAAAGTCAGGCGATCCGGCCATACCGCCAAACAACCGGTCCATCTCTCTGCTCAGTGCCTAGTCGAAAACTAGAAAAAGTGGCATGAACGCAGCTCACGAATCATTTGAACGAAACAGGGCTTTTGCACTCTTCCCAGTATGCCTCCGGGCCACGTCACTCAACCGAGGACGCCGTGCTCGCCGCTGTCGAACGTCTGGTCACAAACACCGACAACGGTCTATCATCGATAACGACAATGGATCTGTACAGCAAAGGCGTTGGACAGCGTCGACCACGACGTGCTCCTTACTAAGCTGTCTTGGTATGGTGCTACCGACGTAGATTGGTTCCGGAGTTATTTAGTGGCCGAGAACAGATATTTCGTGGCGGTCGGCTCACTCCCGATGTCGTGCGGTGTGCCTAAGGACTCGATCCTTGGACCAATTTTGTTTTATTGTATTTACTAACGATCTTTACAGTTTCTTAACGTATGGTCATCTCGTCACGTACGCAGACGACACCATGCACGTAGACTGCGCGACCCCCAACAAAGCAGGCCTCCCCGAACTTAAAACTAGACTGCAGCATACCATGCATGAGCTCCAGTCCTGGTACAGAGCCAATTCTCTTAAAATGAATGCAAGAAAAACCGACTTCGTGCTAGTCAGCTCTAAGCTAAATCTTAAAAAAATAATGCAGATTTCCATTTTGGTATGGGCGGAACTGTTGTGTGCCCCTCAAAGAACATCAAATTGCTCGGCGTAATAGTTGACTCAGAGTTGTCCTGGGGCGCGCACATATCAAGTGTCGTGAGAAAATGTAATTATATTCTTATCTCTATAGATGGCGGCATTATTTTACTCCCGATGTTCTTAAAACCATCATTCAGGCCTACGTATTCCCACATATCAGGTACTGCATGTGCGTGTGGGGCGGGGGACCAAGAGTCAGTCGCATAACATTCAAAAAGTGATCAACTCCACCACGAGAATAGTTACCGGTTCCAAAAAACATCACGTAACCCCATCCCTACTTTCTGTGGGGTGGCCGAGGATCGGGGTCATGGTGGCGCATTGCGACCTGGTTAAAGGGATTATACGGGTTTTTCCCAGAATAATTGAGTTACATAGTAAAACGTACTTATAAAGGTGGTAGAAGTCCCACGGTAGCCACATTTTTCTGGAAATGACCTCTTATGCATGTAAGGACATTCCAAAGTGCGCGGTGATGCCACCGCGTATTTTCTGCAGGACCGGCTGAGGCAGAGCCAGACATCTCTTTTATGCTAATAAAAACACCACGTATGGCATATTTCCGGTAAAATAAGCAATATTTGAAAAGAAAATAAACTTGTTTTGTTCCAACGACAGACACCAGCAGTTACCTAGTTTTCCCATAAAATTATATATTTTTCATGAATTTGCATGCCAAAAAATAAATACGCCACCACCAAATTCTCTTCGGTATTTTTATATATAGGTATATATATATATATAGGTATTTAAAAATATTTCGGCTGTTACGCTGTATTCAAATTAACTGATGGGAGCTGTACATTCCATTAATTAGAAAACCATGATTACTCACTTAACTTCGTAAAAATCGTATTACACTGACAAGCCAAAACATATTAAGTTTCCAGCACGGTACCAGACACCGTATGTATATGGCGGGTCAGGCGGGTCATTTTCATTTGCGTCAAGGCCGTGGTTACATCTGTCTTTAGCGCGCAAGAATTGTATGATCTGGCAAAGTTAGTTGCTATTTTGGAGTTCTTATAATATAAGTGCGATCAATTGTTGCATGAATAAAATGATTAAATGTCATGGAAGACTTGGTATAATTTTGGTATATAACTTCGTCCAACCTGTTGTTATAGGGCCTTGGGTCTATCGTTTGTTTCCCCAGTCAGAAGGTAGTTAACGTAACATTAGGTGGGTGGCAAGAGGACATGTGACCAAATGGAGGAATCTGATTGGAGGCCCGGGTTTGTCCATTAAACTGGCGCATTGTTTAGTTAACTGGCACATTAGCTACTGCCATTTCTGACAAACAAATAATGGACTAGTTGCAGGTTACCTAACCCACTACTTTTATGTGTTTGATGAAAAGCAAATTAATACAACATATTTTCTAGATTCACACTTCACTATAAATTCCTCCGGATTATTAGTGTTTAAAATAATTAAGTATATTTACGTAATTTGAAATTCTGCTCTCTGATTGGTCGTGACGTCAGATGGCAAAAGTGCAAGCGGTCAAAGTTACTTAAGGTAGTCTTGGGCGGCTCGGTTGACGCATTTCTTTTTAATAAACTGCCCCTCCCCCCCCCCCCTCAAGAAGTGGGGGGCATATGATTCCCTTCCATAAATTTGTAAAAGGGCCCTCCAAGAAGTTAACCGAGGGCCCCAAGGTGCCCCCAGCCATGCAGCCTGAGTGGCCCTCTAAGGCCGACAGAAAGCCCTCAGTCGGCCTGAGGGGCCCTCGGTAGGTCGGTAGGGATGAGGAGCTCTCGGTAGGCCTGAGGGGCCCTCTGTAGGTCTGATGGGGCCCTTGGAGGGCCTGATGGGGCCCTTGGTGGGCCTAATGGGGCCCTTGGTGGGCCTGAGGGCCCTCGGTAGGCCTGATTGGGCCCCCGGTATGGCCTGATGGGGCCCTCGGTAGGCCTGAGGGCCCTTGGTGGGCCTGATAGGACCCTCGGTATGGCCTGATGGGGCCCTCGGTAGGGCCTGATGGGGCCCTCGGTAGGGCCTGATGGGGCCCTCGGTAGGGCCTGAGAGGTCCCTCGGTAGGCCTGAGGGGGCCCTTGGAAGGCCTGAGACTTCAACATTGGCCTGTCCGACGGTTTTTGTTGCGACTATTTAGGGGCACTGCAAAATATGGTGGCTTAAAGGAAATAGTTCACCTTCAACATGGGTTTTGAACTGAAATAGCAGTTTTGTAGCCCGTGTTGATAAATCCTTATCTGGAACTTGTATTGGCTGCAAAGACTCTCCAGCCGAAGATATTTGACTTTTTGGCGAAGGAATACGGCGCATAGATGATGTATCGTACCGTCTGAAAGTGCCAGCACTGCCATGAAGCATGCGCAGACCAATAACGCACACCATAAAATCAATAATTTACAACCTTCTGTCCTGAATTGGCGCGATGTAGGACCATTTTTAAAAAGAAAAAAAGAAACTGTATTAAAAAATATAATAAAATCGTGTTCTGAAAAATTTCCGAAGGTGAACTATTTCCTTTAAATCCGAGGAGATACCATTTCGCACCAATTTTTTTTTTTTGGGGGGGGGGCTTTGGCCGTTGGAGGGGCCCTTGGGTTTGTCCCCCCCCCCCTCCCACCCCATCCGAAAATACCACCCACCGCCACTGATAGCACCTCCATAACCGCTCTATTCGAACGCGTGCGATTTGTCGGCTGTGATTGAGACCGTCTGGTGGGGAATATAAGGCGGGAAAAGCTACCGCCGGGTGATAAAAAAATACCTTGTTCTATCCTCTATCCATACCCTGGTCATGATTCTACCTGCGAAGTAATTTAGTACCTAAATATTTTTTCCCTAAAAAGCATTGCAAAATCTCCATGTTAAAGCAATGGGGGTATCAGCTGACTGCGATTCCTTGGGCCCAACCACACTGGAGGATCCCGGCGATCGGTTGCACGTGCGCTGGGAAGTCACGTGACTGAATCCTTACGCCCCTACCTCTATTAAAGTACCTTGCGTAACATGAGTCGCAGTCAGTATTTGGGTCCACAACGACCTTTTTCATCGACATCGGACCTTCGGACGCCTTCCAGCCAGCCTTCGCCAGCCCTCCACCGCTTCCGGGTGCAGGACCCTGTCCACGTGCATGTGGCAGGGTCGTTAGACCCTTAGATAGGTAGCCTCTTAGATATTTTTAAGTAGGCAGAATCATTAGATTGGCAATAGGCCTCCTCCACGGTCTAGTTCCCCTCCAGTCTTTGAGTTAGCTTGCAGTTGCAGTTGCCAACACGTTCTGTCGTGGGTGGCAAATTAACGTAAAACTTAGGTTCCTGTTTTAACTTTCCCCTCCCTCCTCCGGTCATGGCGATCCCCCCGCCCCTCCGTCCCCCCGACCCGCCCGACCCCCCTCTGGGGTCCCCCCCCCCCCCGGTGCGCGACGTCGCACCTCCCCGGTCGGATCCACTCCCCGCTCCCCTCAGGGGCCTCCCAGGGTCCGACCCGGAGCACGGCTCCCCCCCCCCCCCCCGGACGGGCCCGCTTGCCTCCTTATGTGGCGAGCGGATGGCATTCCATTTAGGAATGTCAACCCGTTCCAGGTCCGGCGCTGGCTGGTCGCCATCTGTGGCGACGTAGCCAGCGCAAAGCCCATTCGGTCAGGAGCACTCCTGATCGAGACACTGACGTCCCAACAGAACGTCAGTGTCATGGGACGGACCACCTTCATCGGAGTGAAGGTCGCCGTGGAGGCCCCGGCGCACCTCAACTCCGTGGAGGGTCTGGCATGGTGCCCAGACGTGGCCGAGCTCTCGGAGGACGACCTCCTCCGGGAACTCGCACACCAAGGGGTGTGCGAGGTGACTCGCCTGTCGCCATCGAAGCGGCGACCCGATCAGCCCAACCCGCTGATTCGGCTCCGCTTCCGAGGCAAGGAGCTGCCGACCCACATCCACTGTGGGTACGTGGCTGCCCCCGTCAGGGAGTGGATCCCCCCCCCCCCCCCCCGGCAGTGTCAGCAGTGCTGGCACTACGGCCACCTTAAGTGGACCTGCCGGGTGCGCACCGCCACCTGTGGTCGGTGCGCTGGCGAGCACGGCACCGAAGGGTGCACGCGCGCAGCACGCTGCGCCACGTGCGACCAGGCCCACCCGGCCTGGGACCGCCGGTGTTTGGCCTGGGGCCTCGCTCGCGAGACGGGGCGCTTGAAGCGCGGCGACAGTCGGCGCCCACCGGACGCCCCGCCCTCCACCTCTCTCAGCCCAGGTCTCGCCCCCGGCGCTTGGCCGCCCCTCCCACCTCCCGGAACCTCCCCCCCCCCCCCCACCCCACCGGCCTCCCGCCAGACCCCCCGACCACCACCCCAGCTCCCCGAGGCATCTCTGTCGGACCTCAAAGGCGCCGTTGCCGCTGATCCACCGGCACCGCGCTCCCCAGCCCAACCAGCCGAGTCGAACACCGACTCAGGCCCCGCCTCCTCAGCACCAGCGGAGAGCCGATTCTCGGAGGACCTCCCCTCCTCGGACGACTCTCTCGTGAGAGCCGTCTCCCGGAAAGTCGCCCGCAACCCCGCCCCGATGAACACCCGCCCCTGATCACAGATGCCGATGCTGCGCTGCGGTGCGGTGGCCGCTGCGCTGCGGTGCGGTGCTCACTCCACTGCGCTGCGGTGCGGTGTCCGCTGCGCTGTGGTGCAGTATCCACCCCGTCAAACTGTTTTACACTGTTAGGTGATAGTTATCCTGAATTGATAGGTCCCCTCTTAGATTATCTCTACCAAACACGTTTAGCTAAACAAATATAACGGGGATTTTTGGCCTTGCGCATTTTTGGCCCACCGCGCAGGTTTTTTTCCCTTTGCCTTAGACGCTGGTTTTTTTTTATTATTCAGGACTTTTCGCCCAGCTAAATACACCCCACAACCAGGTCTCGCCGAGGCGCCGGAGCCAGGGAGACTGGCAACAGTCTCCCGTTGTTGCAATGACGGCACCCCCACGGCTCCATCAACTCTGACACTGTACAAGTATTATTCCCAGGCCCAGGCAGGTGGTCGACAGGCATCACCTAACACTTGCTATGACACCCCCACACCTTCATTGCTTGGTCCTTGGTCAGTGCAGGGGCCGGTAGTGCGATTAGGCTCTCGCTCACGACATCGCACTGACCTACAATACGCTATCACACACACACACCCGAGTGTGCTCAATACCTGAGCTAGAGGCCAGATCTTACAACATGACTCTGCACACGCTTGAGGACCGTGTCGCGGCAGTTGTAGCACACTCGGAGCACCTACACTACCACACTAGATCAGATTTGTCACACCAGATCTGATCTGGAGTGTGCTCCAGGCACCACGACATAACTCGCTGCACACGGTTCCCTGGAGTGTATATTCTTTTAGATAGGCAGAGAATTGCACCCCCGCGGGACCGGCCGCGGCGAGTTATGTTGAGCACACTCCGAGCACCCACACAACCAATGACCAGACCGACCTAGGGCCTGTCACCAGCTCTGGGTGTGTATGTAATACAAATATGTATGTATGTGTGTCTCGTGTTTTACTTATTTTTGACCTTGAACGAAATACTTAACGTAATGCTAGATATTATATTTGACCTTGAACGAAATACTTAACGTAATGTTAGATATTATATTTACTTTGAACAAATAATTTTTCCGGGTACAAATAAACCGGTTAACGTAATTAGTAACGTAAAATAGCTGCCCTAGTACCTAGTTTGCTGCGGGTCACATAAACCGGTTAACGTAGTTTTTTGCCTGGCAAATTGCCAGAGGCCATTGCCCCTCCCCGGAAAATGGCTATAGGCCGTTCCGGGAGAAAAAAAAAGGTCCACAACGATTTAAGCTTCTGTCTTTGCCTTCTGGGGGAAAGTATCCTGTCGGGGATCAAGCTTACATATATACAGTTTCGAAGTTGAAAACTTGTCCACACCTCCCTCGTCATCCGTGGTGGATGATATCTTCTGATACTATGCTGATTTCCAATAGATTACGTAATACACACACACACACACACACACACACACACACACACACACACACACACACACACACACACACACACACACACACACACACACACACACACACACACACACACACACACACACACACACACACACACACACACACACACACACACACACACACACACACACACACACACACACACACACACACACACACACACACACACACACACACACACACACACACACACACACACACACACACACACACACACACACACACACACACACACACACACACACACACACACACACACACACACACACACACACACACACACACACACACACACACACACACACACACACACACACACACACACACACACACACACACACACACACACACACACACACACACACACACACACACACACACACACACACACACACACACACACACACACACACACACACACACACACACACACACACACACACACACACACACACACACACACACACACACACACACACACACACACACACACACACACACACACACACACACACACACACACACACACACACACACACACACACACACACACACACACACACACACACACACACACACACACACACACACACACACACACACACACACACACACACACACACACACACACACACACACACACACACACACACACACACACACACACACACACACACACACACACACACACACACACACACACACACACACACACACACACACACACACACACACACACACACACACACACACACACACACACACACACACACACACACACACACACACACACACACACACACACACACACACACACACACACACACACACACACACACACACACACACACACACACACACACACACACACACACACACACACACACACACACACACACACACACACACACACACACACACACACACACACACACACACACACACACACACACACACACACACACACACACACACACACACACACACACACACACACACACACACACACACACACACACACACACACACACACACACACACACACACACACACACACACACACACACACACACACACACACACACACACACACACACACACACACACACACACACACACACACACACACACACACACACACACACACACACACACACACACACACACACACACACACACACACACACACACACACACACACACACACACACACACACACACACACACACACACACACACACACACACACACACACACACACACACACACACACACACACACACACACACACACACACACACACACACACACACACACACACACACACACACACACACACACACACACACACACACACACACACACACACACACACACACACACACACACACACACACACACACACACACACACACACACACACACACACACACACACACACACACACACACACACACACACACACACACACACACACACACACACACACACACACACACACACACACACACACACACACACACACACACACACACACACACACACACACACACACACACACACACACACACACACACACACACACACACACACACACACACACACACACACACACACACACACACACACACACACACACACACACACACACACACACACACACACACACACACACACACACACACACACACACACACACACACACACACACACACACACACACACACACACACACACACACACACACACACACACACACACACACACACACACACACACACACACACACACACACACACACACACACACACACACACACACACACACACACACACACACACACACACACACACACACACACACACACACACACACACACACACACACACACACACACACACACACACACACACACACACACACACACACACACACACACACACACACACACACACACACACACACACACACACACACACACACACACACACACACACACACACACACACACACACACACACACACACACACACACACACACACACACACACACACACACACACACACACACACACACACACACACACACACACACACACACACACACACACACACACACACACACACACACACACACACACACACACACACACACACACACACACACACACACACACACACACACACACACACACACACACACACACACACACACACACACACACACACACACACACACACACACACACACACACACACACACACACACACACACACACACACACACACACACACACACACACACACACACACACACACACACACACACACACACACACACACACACACACACACACACACACACACACACACACACACACACACACACACACACACACACACACACACACACACACACACACACACACACACACACACACACACACACACACACACACACACACACACACACACACACACACACACACACACACACACACACACACACACACACACACACACACACACACACACACACACACACACACACACACACACACACACACACACACACACACACACACACACACACACACACACACACACACACACACACACACACACACACACACACACACACACACACACACACACACACACACACACACACACACACACACACACACACACACACACACACACACACACACACACACACACACACACACACACACACACACACACACACACACACACACACACACACACACACACACACACACACACACACACACACACACACACACACACACACACACACACACACACACACACACACACACACACACACACACACACACACACACACACACACACACACACACACACACACACACACACACACACACACACACACACACACACACACACACACACACACACACACACACACACACACACACACACACACACACACACACACACACACACACACACACACACACACACACACACACACACACACACACACACACACACACACACACACACACACACACACACACACACACACACACACACACACACACACACACACACACACACACACACACACACACACACACACACACACACACACACACACACACACACACACACACACACACACACACACACACACACACACACACACACACACACACACACACACACACACACACACACACACACACACACACACACACACACACACACACACACACACACACACACACACACACACACACACACACACACACACACACACACACACACACACACACACACACACACACACACACACACACACACACACACACACACACACACACACACACACACACACACACACACACACACACACACACACACACACACACACACACACACACACACACACACACACACACACACACACACACACACACACACACACACACACACACACACACACACACACACACACACACACACACACACACACACACACACACACACACACACACACACACACACACACACACACACACACACACACACACACACACACACACACACACACACACACACACACACACACACACACACACACACACACACACACACACACACACACACACACACACACACACACACACACACACACACACACACACACACACACACACACACACACACACACACACACACACACACACACACACACACACACACACACACACACACACACACACACACACACACACACACACACACACACACACACACACACACACACACACACACACACACACACACACACACACACACACACACACACACACACACACACACACACACACACACACACACACACACACACACACACACACACACACACACACACACACACACACACACACACACACACACACACACACACACACACACACACACACACACACACACACACACACACACACACACACACACACACACACACACACACACACACACACACACACACACACACACACACACACACACACACACACACACACACACACACACACACACACACACACACACACACACACACACACACACACACACACACACACACACACACACACACACACACACACACACACACACACACACACACACACACACACACACACACACACACACACACACACACACACACACACACACACACACACACACACACACACACACACACACACACACACACACACACACACACACACACACACACACACACACACACACACACACACACACACACACACACACACACACACACACACACACACACACACACACACACACACACACACACACACACACACACACACACACACACACACACACACACACACACACACACACACACACACACACACACACACACACACACACACACACACACACACACACACACACACACACACACACACACACACACACACACACACACACACACACACACACACACACACACACACACACACACACACACACACACACACACACACACACACACACACACACACACACACACACACACACACACACACACACACACACACACACACACACACACACACACACACACACACACACACACACACACACACACACACACACACACACACACACACACACACACACACACACACACACACACACACACACACACACACACACACACACACACACACACACACACACACACACACACACACACACACACACACACACACACACACACACACACACACACACACACACACACACACACTTGTGAAAAGGTGTTAAAGGGATTATACGGGTTTTTCCCATAATAATTGAGTTACATAGTAAAACGTACTTATAAAGGTGGTAGAAGTCCCACGGTAGCCACATTTGTCTGGAAATGACCTCTTCTGCACGTAAGAACATTCCAAAGTGCGCGGTGATGCCACCGCGTATTATCTGCAGGACCGGCTGAGGCAGAGCCAGTCATCTCTTTTATGCTAATAAAAAACCTCACGTATGGCATATTTCCGGTAAAATAAGCAATATTTGAAAGAAAATAAACTTGTTTTGTTCCAACGACAGCAGCGTTTACCTAGTTTTCCCATAAAATTATATTTTTTCATGAATTTTCATGCCAAAAAAAATAATACGCCACCACCAAATTCTCAACGCTAAAGGCCAGAGAAAAGAAAACCACAAAAATACAAAACCTCAACGAACAGTGTGTAGTAATACAGAGTCCCGTCAGTTTTGAATTGCAGAATAATTTTGTGATCCAGTGTAGGACTTGCAGATAATTCAAAACTCTCAAATTGATCTTAAGATAAAAGTGGTGGACAGTAGTGCCGATCAAGTACTCGTTATATGATACTGGTCTCGAAAAACGCCCAAGTTTTAACGCTGATAATTTCTGAAATAATGGACTAAATGAGCATTGAGGTCCCTGTTATATGTCTTAAACATGTTTAAAGCTCATACAACTGCAAAAGAGTGCATTTACTTTCAGGACGGAAACCCGTATAACCCCTTTAAGTGTTGACGGAGCCGGGGTGTCATCATTGCAGCAACGGGAGACTGTTGCCAGTCTCCCTGGCTCCGGCACCCCGGCGAGACCTGGTTGTGGGATGTATTTAGCTGGCAGAAAGGTCCTAAAGAATACAAAACAGCGCCTAACGCAAAGGGGGAAAACCTGCACAGAGCCAAAATTGCGCTAGACAAAAAAACTTTTTATTTGATTAACTAATCGTGTTTCGTAAAGAAAATCGAAGAGGAGGCCAATCAACTCCGGATACTCACCTCACCTAACAGCGTTTGAAGATTCAATTCGATTCCATTGCGTCGCGTGTAATTAATGATTTTCTGGCGTTTGGCGTTGTGCACAGGGCAAGTAATAAGTAAATGTTTAATTGTATAACGTGGATAACCTGGACAGTGTTGGTAATTTGGGGGCGGAAGGTTGTCGAGAATATAATAATGCGTAATTGGTGTATGACCGAGGCGGAGGCATGCTAATACTACTTCTTTCTCTCTGCAACTCTGGTGGCTAGATATGAAATGTTCGATTTTTGGCTTGATCGGATGAAGGTGAAAATGCGGAGCAGCGTCCCACTCGCGCTGGCGCAATATGCTAAATTGTAGATTTATGTAATTTAAAACGTCTGATAAAGGGCTTGGAAGATGGTTTTCTGGAGGTGATTGTAAACTTAATTTCGCGACTCGGTCAGCTTCCTCGTTTCCTGGGATACCTGCGTGTCCCGAGATCCAGAGGAATTTTACAGTGCTGTGCTTGCTATGCAAATACTTAATTAGCTGTCGAATTTTGAAGACTCACAATTCCCTATTCCCTATTAATTAATATATAATACCCTATTCCCAGCCGGGAGAGGGGGGAATATATGCCCCACCGGGAGGGGCAGATTCTGCCCCTCCCGGTGGGTTTCACTTGCCGCTTCTAAACCGTTAGGCCTGGCGTCCTGAAACTTCGTGACTTTTCCCAAAATTGAATGGCGCGTGTTGTCAAAATTTTGAAAAAATCAGTAAAGCAGAAGCGGTTCCAGGCTCCTGTTTTGGGAGGGTGTTACGAATGCTGTTTTGCGTCGCATACTTCCTTCGTGGTTTGCAGTGCAATAAATGCGTTAAAAAAATTGCAATGCAATATGCATCATAGATAATGGGATTGTACACATTTTTGGGGCAGAGGCGCACTCAGGATAAAAAAATGGGAGGCGATACCCACCCTCAAATTAGGTCCAACTTCAAATTAGTAAGATGATAAAAGCGTTACGCGCATGGTGCTCCCATGTTTTTTCCTGGATCCGCCTATGCGCAATATATCAAATTTAACAAATTACAGCATATAATGCCCACATGTGACGTTCATGTCCCAAACAATTACGAACAGCACATATTTTTTCCCAGAAAATCCCCCATATTTTACATTCCCTGAATACGCCTATGATTTTGTTTTTTGTCTTTTGGGGGAGGGTGTTACGAATGCTGTTTTGCGTCGCATACTTCCTTCGTGGTTTGCAGTGCAATAAATGCGTCAGAAACAATTTCAATGCAATATGCATCATAGATAATGGGATTGTACACATTTGTGGGGAAGAGGCTCACTCAGGATAACAAAAATGGGAGGCGATACCCATCCTCAAATTAGGTCCAACTTCAAATTAGTAAGATGATAAAAGCGTTACGCGCCTGGTGCCCCCATGTTTTTTCCTGGATCCGCCTATGCGCAATATATCAAATTTAACCAATTACATCATATAATGCCCACATGTGACGTTCATGTCGTCCCAAACAATCACGAACAGCACATATTTCTTTCCAGAAAATCCCCCCCCCCCCATTTTACATTCCCTGAATACGCCTATGATTTTTATTTTGTTTTTGTCTTTTGATATATTAAATACTAGTACATTTGAAGCTCAAAAACGTTTGAAGCATGAAAATTAGTCGAATCACATGGCCGCAATGACCTTTCAAAAAACACAAAAATTTCCGGATTTTTTGCCCCCTGGCCCCCCATTTTTGAACAACACAAAGATTTGGGGTCCAAAAGGAGAGATCTTGTCATGACGAATCGAATGGCGTTTTCGTCATCGAAATCGACAGAGCGGTTCTCGAGATCTGGGGGGGAGGGCAGAATCTGCACCTCCCCGCAGGTTAACGTAATTCTGGCCGCCCGCAGGGCTTAGAGAAGGGTTAAGAGAAAAGATATAGTACTAAGTATTGGAAACTTTCGAAATCTGTTGATATTATTATATATATATCGGGGTACTAGCGCTGTGCTTTTTTATGGCGTTTCGCACGGTTTTCTGAAAACATACAATTACGTAATTGCATGACCAGAGACCAGATTTTGACCAGAGTTTGGGTATTTGCCTACATTATTGCAGTTTAAAAGGACGACAGAATGAATGTTACCAATGAAGTAAAATATACATTCAGTAAGATCAGTAAGAAACATGGGGCAGCATACTCACATCTTTCAGGCTGTCATGAAAAGAAGTACCTCTACCATTTTATCTTATTCTTTTCCACATCCTTCATGGCTTCTTGGTAACATACTAGTAAAATAAACTGAAACATTACTCGTATGTTGCACTACGGCCACCTTATTCAAGTGGCCGTAGTGCAACATTCTTACCGAGATTATCAAGGCCCTATAATGATAAAGATAAGGGCATACTGAGAGTCAAAACACCGCCCCAAACTCTAAATGTATATTTCTCCCCTGCTTCTGCAGTTTAAAATAGCTGCAGAATGAATGTCACAAAAGCGCAACATATGAAGAAATTCGGGCCCACTAAATACAAATATTGTAATCAATATCAATTTCACGCTTTCACAATTTACTTGAAAAATATAGAGGTCCGATCTGAATGGTAGTGGTACAGTCGGTCTCATAATGATCTTCTCTTGCCACCACATGGCGCTACGGTCGCGATAGGCACAAAAATGGTGGTTTCCCCACCGTAGGTTGGCATCTGCTGATCCGAGTTTCAATTTATGCCACGGTGCCTGACAAGCTCTGCCCACTTTGCATAAAAAAATGACGTGTCAGTGTAATCATGTCATTATTTCTCCTATTTTCTTTTTCAGCTTCAACCATCGCGTGCCCAACTCTCCCCAGAACCAGGTGCAGCGGCAGGCCTGTCTTCTACCTCGAAAAGGACAGCCCAACAGCCTCCTACTCCTGCGCCCCCTGCTGGCCGACCCAAACCTGATGTTGGCTGTTGTCTCACATTTTGGTACTGTGCTTATCGTGTGTAATATGGTGTTTAGCCAGCTCAGTCAGACTTGCAGCGTATGCCGTCCGCGCCCCTCAGCCAGACCGGGGTAGCGTATGGCCGCCCCCTCCCCCCCCCCCCCCCCCCCCTCAGCCGGACTGGGGCAGCGTATGGTCGTCTCACCCCTCAGTCAGACCGGTGCAGCGTATGGCCGTCTTGCCAGTCGCCCCTTACACAGACCGAAGCAGTGTATGGCCGTCTCCCCCCTCAGCATGAATTAAGGGATGGATAATTATCCGCGGTAAACGCAATCTTAAATAGGATCGTACCGTACTTAGGCGCAAACTATCCGTATCCCGTTCGAAACATTCGCACCTCACCGAGCCGCGAGCGACGATAGCCGAGTCGGACCAGAGCACCAGTGACATCACGCTATGTGCGATTGGGGCGCTAAAATCCCCGGATGACTACCTCTCTTATAAGACCTTGAATTTATGCATCATTGGCACGGTAGATAACAGCGGCTGCGAATTCCTTGTGCATTTGTGGAAGTTATTATTGACAAGGCCGTAATCCGTATAAGAATTAATAATTTAAGATTGAGTGAGTTCCATTGGTTTGTGAACGATGACGCTGAAATGCTGCTTGTGTGGGTCGAGGGCGAACGTTAAGTGAGTATTTGTTGGCCTAGCCAAAGAGAGACAATCCTTTCCAAATCAAATACTTTATCACAGACTGACGAGTAACATGTTCCAGATCAGATAGGTGAACTCACCTGATTGGCCCTTTGACCACTCAAGCCTTTGACAACTCAAGGGGTGATGGTAAGGCACTGGCGGATCCAGCCGTCGGTTTGGGGGGGGGCCAACTTTTAGTGGCAAAAAGGTACCCCCATTTTTTTCCGCGGATTTGGGCCGGTTACCTTATTTTGGTATTCGAGCATAAGAAATTCACTTTTCAAATTCACAACAACAACAAAAATTGGGGTAAAAAATAAATTGGAAATCCGAGAGCCATTTTGAAGAAAATGTCTTTTCCCTTCTTTTCGCGTGTTTTATTTGCAATTTGCTTGAAAACTCTGATTTCTACGATTTGCCAAACATTTATCGTTTTTCCACCAAAAATGGCATGACATGACGTCATTAAAACGTCATTATCTCCCAAAATACTGCATCAATTGCATTTAGAGTTGGTGAGAAGACTTAGACTTGATGCAGGATAAGGTACTGAAAGTTTTACGTTGATATCTATCATAGTTTTCAGGTTATTGAGAAAATCAGGGAGGGGAAGATTCTGCCCTCCCCCCCCCCCCCCCCCTCCGCGGGTTCGGACAAAAAATCACATAGAGGTCAAAGGTCAAGGTCACGGGGACGAATACGATATTTTAAGCTTCGGTACCAGCTTGTGTACCCTCTAGTTTTTAGTTTACCGTCCGATTTGCTTGCAATGGGCAAAAAGGGACTCGTCGGCATCCCAGCTTGCGTCAGGAAAAACACAAAATCACCTAGAGGTCCAAGGTCAAGGTCACGGGGACGAATACGAGATTTTAAACTTCGGTACCAGCTTGTGTACCATCTAGTTTTTTTCGTTTACCGTCCGATTTGCTCGCAATGGGAAAAAAGGGACTGGCCGGCACCCCACCTTTCGTCAGGAATAACAAAAAATCACCTAGAGGTCAAAGGTCAAGGTCACGGGGACGAATACGAGATTCTAAGCTTCGGTACCAGCTTGTGTACCCTCTAGTTTTTTTTTCTCGTTTACCGTACGATCTGCTCGCAATAAAAAAGGGACTGGCTGGCACCCTAGCTTGCGTCAGAAAAAAAAACACATAGAGGTCAAAGGTCAAGGTCACGAGGACGAATACGATATTTTAAGCTTCGGTACCAGCTTGTGTACCTTCTAGTTCTGTTTTCGTTTACCGTCCGATTGGCTTGCAATGGTCAAAAAGGGACTCGACGGCACCCCAGCTTGCGTCAGGAAAAACAAAACATCACCTAGAGGTCAAAGGTCAAGGTCACGGTGACGAATACGAGATTTTAAGCTTCGGCACCAGCTTGTGTACCCTCTAGTTTTTTTGTTTACCGTCCGATTTGCTCGCAATGGGCAAAAAGGGACTCGCCGGCACGTTAGCTTGCGTCAGGAAAAACAAAAAGTCATCCAGAGGTCAAAGGTCAAGGTCACGGGGACGAATACGAGATTTTAAGTTTCGGTACCAGCATGGTGTACCCTCTAGTTTTTTTTTTTCATTTACCGTCCCATTTGCTCGCAATGGGCCAAAAAGGGACTCGCCGGCACCCCACCTTGCGTCAGGAAAAACAAAAAATCACCTAGAGGTCCAAGGTCAAGGTCACGGGGACGAATACGAGATTTTAAGCTTCGGTACCAGCTTGTGTACCTTCTAGTTTTTTCGTTTACCGTCCAATTTGCTCGCAATGGGAAAAAATGGACTCACCGGCAACCCACCTTGCGTCAGGAATAACAAAAAAATACCTAGAGGTCAAAGGTCAAGGTCACGGGGACGAATACAAGATTCTAAGTTTCGGTACCAGCTTGCGTACCCTCTAGTTTTTTCGTTTACCGTCCGATCTGCTCGCAATGGAAAAAAGGGACTCGCTGGCACCCTAGCTTGCGTCAGGAAAAACAAAAAAAATACATAGAGGTCAAAGGTCAAGGTCACGGGGACGAATACGAGATTTTAAGCTTCGGTACCAGCTTGTGTACCCTCTAGTTTTTTTAGTTTACCGTCCGATTTGCTTGCAATTGGCAAAAAGGGACTCGACGGCACCCCAGCTTGCGTCAGGTAAAACAAAACATCACCTAGAGGTCAAAGGTAAAAGTCACGGGGACGAATACGAGATTCTAAGCTTCGGTACCAGCATGGTGTACCCTCTAGTTTTTTTAGTTTACAATCCGATTTGCTCGCAATGGGCAAAAAGGAACTCGACGGCACGTTAGCTTTCGTCAGGAAAAACAAAAAGTCATCCAGAGGTCAAAGGTCAAGGTCACGGGGACGAATACGAGATTATAAGCTTCGGTATCAGCATGGTGTACCCTCTAGTTTTTTCGTTTACCGTCCGATTTGCTCGCAATGGGCAAAAATTGACTCGCCGGCACCTTATCTTGCGTCAGAAAAAAAAAATCATAGAGGTCAAAGGTCAAGGTCACGGGGACGAATACGAGATTTTAAGCTTCGGTACCAGCTTGTGTACCCTCTAGTTTTTTCGTTTACCGTCTGATTTGCTTGCGATGGGCAAAAAGGGACTCGACGGCAGCCCAGCTTGCGTCAGGAAATACAAAACATCACATAGAGGTCAAAGGTAAAGGTCACGGGGTCGAATACAAGATTCTAAGCTTCGGTACCAGCATGGTGTACCCTCTAGTTTTTTTAGTTTACAATCCGATTTGCTCGCAATGGGCAAAAAGGAACTCGCCGGCACGTTAGCTTGCGTCGAAAAACACAAAGTCATCCAGAGGTCAAAGGTCAAGGTCACGGGGACGAATACGAATTCTAAGCTTCGGTACCAGCATGGTGTACCCTCTAGTTTTTTTCGTTTACCGTCCGATTTGCTCGCAATGGCCAAAAAGGGACTCGCCGGCACCTTAACTTGCGTCAGGAAAAAAACAAAACATCACTTAGAGGTCAAAGGTCAAGGTCACGGGGACGAATACGAGATTATAAGCTTCGGTACCAGCTTGTGTACCCTCTAGTTTTTTCGTTTACCGTCCGATTTGCTTGCAATGGGCAAACAGGGACTCGTTGGCACCCCAGCTTGCGTCAGGTAAAACAAAACATCACCTAGAGGTCAAAGGTAAAGGTCACGGGGACGAATACGAGATTCTAAGCTTCGGTACCAGCATGGTTTACCCTCTAGTTTTTTTAGTTTACAATCCGATTTGCTCGCAATGGGCAAACAGGAACTCGCCGGCACGTTAGTCTGCGTCAGGAAAAACAAAAAGTCATCCAGAGGTCAAAGGTCAAGGTCACGGGGACGAATACGAGATTCTAAGCTTTGGTACCAGTATGGTGTACCCGCTAGTTTTTTTTCGTTTACCGTCCGATTTGCTCGCAATGGGCAAAAAGGGACTCGCCGGCACCTTAGCTTGTGTCAGGAAAAACAAAACATCACCTAGAGGCCAAAGGTCAAGGTCACGGGGACGAATACGAGATTTTAGGCTTCGGTACCAGCTTGTGTACCCTCTAGTTGTTTTCTTTTACCGTCCGATTTGCTCGCAATGGGCAAAAAGGGACTCGCCGGCACGTTAGCTTGCGTCAGGAAAAACAAAACATCACCTAGAGGTCAAAGGTCAAGGTCACGGGGACGAATACGAGATGTTAAGCTTCGGTACCGGAGCTTAAAATCTCGAGAAAAAAAACTAGAGGGTACACAAGCTGGTACCGAAGCTTAAAATCTCGTATTCGTTCCCGTGACCTTGACCTTTAAGGTGATGTTTTGTTTTTCCTGCCGCAAGCTGGGGTGTCGGCGAATCTCTTTTTGCCTATTGCTAGCAAATCAGACGGTAAACGAAAAAAGTAGAGGGTACACAAGCTGGTACCGAAGCTTAGAATCTCGTATTCGTCCCTGTGACCTTGACCTTTGACATCTGGATGACTTTTTGTTTTTCCTGACGCAAGCTAACGTGCCGGCGAGTCCCTTTGTGCCCATTGCGAGCAAATCGGACGGTAAACGAAAAAACTAGAGGGTACACAATCTGGTACCGAAGCTTAAAATCTCGTATTCGTCCCCGTGACCTTGACCTTTTACCTATAGGTGATTTTTTGTTTTTCCTGACGTAAGGTGGGGTGCCGTCGAGTCCCTTTTTGCCCATTGCGAGCAAATCGGACGGTAAACGAAAAAACTAGAGGGTACACCATGCTGGTACCGAAGCTTAAAATCTCGTATTCGTCCCCGTGACCTTGACCTTTGACCTCTGGATTACTTTTTGTTTTTCCTAACGCAAGCTAACGTGCCGGCGAGTCCCTTTTTTCCCATTACGAGCAAATCGGACGGTAAACGTAAAAACTATCGGGTACACAAGCTGGTATCGAAGCTTAAAATATCGTATTCGTCCCCGTGACCTGGACCTTTGACCTCTAGGTGATTTTTTGTGTTTTTTTCTGACGCAAGCTGGGGTGCCGGCGAGTCGTTTGAGCCCCGTTGCGATTAAATCGGACGGTAAACGAAACAATTAGAGGGTACCCCGTGCGATGACATTTCAGTGACCTCTGGAGGTCAAACCTTTTGTTTGTCCTAGGTCAAAACGGAGTGCATATTCGTGCATAACTCGATGAGATCTACCCATATGCTAAGTTTGGGGAAAATCGGAACTCGACGCTGAAAACGAATACGAATACGACGCTAACTTGACGCACATGGCCAAACTTACCTTCAGAAGTATTCTATTTACCCAGGGGGGTGTCATCCCTATCTCCGTAACGTGTCCACTTCTACTTATGACGTCACCCCAGTAGTCAATTCTGGCGCATGTCGTCTGCAGTCGGTTAAAACTGTTTTTTCGCAAATAACTTTTTGACAAATATAGATACAGCAATGATTTTGATGTCATCTTGTTCGCCTCGTCAGAACACGTCGATTCATACAAATTCCATGTGGTTTAGGTCAAATCAAAATTTAATCGAAGGGGCGGGGCTTAGAGCCTCAGCTGGTGACCGCCGAACCGCAGGGGGACCGTAAACAAGGCCCTGACCTTTGATGACCTCTAGTGACCTCAATATTGATCTGAGCTTAAAATGATTCAGAAGATTTCTATTTGCCTTGTTTTGAGCTTTTCAACGCTGTCTTTTCCTTTTTCGTAACATTTTTACTTTCCGAGTTAGATGATATTTATTTCTCCCGAAATAGCATTAACTGCAATGGTGGAGGAGGCCGATGGATCCACATGACGTCACGCTCTGACGTCATGATCACACAGAATCGCCGGATGACTCTACCTCCTATATATGGCCTTGTATTTACCGTGCTTCAGACAACGCTTATATATGTCTTTGCCTTCGGATTGTGTCTTGCGCCACTAATGTTTCTTTTGCCTATGTCGATTGCTACCAAATTACTTCCATATTTTTTCACCAAAGAATTACTTTTATCACAAAGATAAAAAAATCAGGTATCGTTTAGTTATTAACGATCACTTTTTGAGTGAACCTTTTGGGGGGGGGGGGCCAAACAGGCCACTTTGGGCTTTGGGGGGGGGGCGGCCGCCCTAAATACGCCCCCCCCCCCTCTGGATCCGCCAGTGGTAAGGCACCACATGTCCACAGGTATCAATCATGTCCTGGCAGCGAATACCTGTCTTGTCCAACCAGTTAGCAAATTTAGAACTTAATTTTAACATTTTAAAGGATGTGCTCATTGTCTTTCATACTAAGATGACTCATATTTGTATTCTTTTGCGATTATGTTTACCAACTTTGGCAATAAAGTACCTCATTTGCCTGCTTCTGCTCCTTTCTGACATGAATTCCCCCAAATAGCACTACTGCTGATCCGAGTTTCAATTTCTGCCACAGTGATCAGATGAGCAGGGGGCGCAGGAGTACAAGCTCTGCCCACTTTGCATACAAAATTGACGTGTCAACGTAATCATGTCATGATTTTTCGTTTTTTTCAGTTTCTAACATCGCGTGCCCAACTCTCCCCAGAACCAGGCCCATCATCAGGTGCAGCGGCAGGCCTGTCTTCTACCTCAAATAGGACAGCCCAACAGCCTCCTACTCCTGCTGCGCCCCCTATTGGCCGACCCAGACCTGATGTTAGCTGTTGTCTCACATTTTGGTACTGTGCTTATCGTGTGCAATATGGTATTTGGCCAGCTTTATTCGACCAGCTCATTCATGTACCTGCGCATTGTGAGAGACTGTGTATGTTTATTAAATAAAACCGACACTTACCATGTGAACTGTGTGCGGCGCTGTGGATGACACTATATTAGAATGTTCAGTTTTCAGGCGACTGATTGCTCTCAACGTAAACAAGCACATAATTTGACCATATTTATTAAACTGAATGATACATGCTCAACATATTTTCGCATCACAATTACAACTATACAGGCTTCATAATTGTGCTACAAGCGTTCGCTGATTTACTCAATTTCTGAACTGGCAGTGTTGACCAGATACATAAGCTGGTGTGTTGACCTGGCGAGCGCTGGAGAGTGAGGCAACGCACACTTCAACAATCCAAAATAGGCAACGGTTTTTAGCCAACTGAACAATCCCAAAAGCAGAAAACTGAACTAAATCACAGTTTGAACATTGGTCTTATAACACTGGTACCAATTCATTAACTGTGCTATGGCCGGAGACATGACTGTTTGCAGTTTACCATAGCAAAGGAGAAACCGATCCAGAGTATGCTGTCCCTCTGCCAAGCATGGCGGCTCGGCACAGCGCTCTTCCCCCAGCACCTCAGCTGAACCTGGCTGCATAAAGGTAACAATGCCCACAAATTGTCAGTATCACATCATGCCTGATTCTGAAGCATGTCAAGTCTGCTTTTACAAAACTGCATGCAAAATGTGTGATGTCACTAGTATGACTGGTATGCCTCAATTTCATACAAATTAGGAATGAGCAGGTATTGAATCTGGAATGTGAAATACACTACCTTTGTATACACTACTCAGCAGGTCACAAATGAAGCTTACATATATTGTTTAGTATGCATAACAAACAACACAACATGCAACAAAGATCACTTACTCTGACTCAGGAATGGGATAATCTTGTCGAGAGCAAACAAATAAATATGCAGTGCAAATCAACTCACCAAACAAATGCAGCGTAGCGGAAGGCGTTTTCCGGGAATGACGGATGGCCCACGACGGGCAGCTGTGACGTCACGTAGCGTTATAATTGGCATCTGGATTGATCTGCTTCCCTCATGTTTAAAACTTCCAAAAAGTGTCTCATTCCTACTTTGTAAGTTAATTTGTTCTTCAGGAAAGACTTTAGGATAATAACCGTTTTTCCGTTCGTTGACGCAGACAAAAAATATAATACATGTGACGTCACAGAAGAAAGTGCTACCAGATGGCGTACCTGTTATGTGTATCTTACGGTGTGCATTATAAAACTGGCGGCGTACAAAAGCAGCACTGTTTACCTAATTCGATTCACCATAAAATCGGGAGGTGTGACGCGTTTGTGACGTAAATCTGAAAATGTCGTCATGAATTTCTCCACAGTTCCCGGGTTTTATGACAAATTAATAGCTGAATAATTATCTGCGTACTCTGTTTAGTCATTGTATAGCATTCGCTCGAATCTACCAAGGTCGACACTTCCCTTTAAGGAATATTAAAAAGTCACTTCCATTGATCAGATCAGGGCCCGTATTCAGGTCGACGGCGTAACTTAAGTTTATCTTAAGTTACGCATTGTCGTACGCTATTTTGAGATTCAGGTCGACGGCGTAAGTATAATTTTTGCGTAAGTATAAACTTAAGTCAAACTTGCTCAATCGCAGACAACTTACGATAAAGACCAATTTCGGTATTCACGTCGGACTACGTACGTAAGTTGATCTTAGGTTTGGTATTCTGGTCATTTTTACTTACGCACGCCGTACGTTTTCCTATTTGCTCAACACAGCTCACTTACGTATACTCAAAAGGTGACTTAAGTCTCAAAGAAGGTAGTTTTTCGTCAGATATTTATCACCAGTAAACTCGTAAATTAGATAGATGCTCCCTCTTTTGGTTAAATAATACTTATTTTGAATTATGGTTACAAAGGCATTTCACGCAGAATCCCTCACAGATGCGTACTTCAGGTGAAATGCTTAAGACTTAAATCCTTGAAAATGTAAAACAGACTTAATACAACCTTTGGCATCCCATTGTTAAGAACTTCTTCAGGTGATTAGTAAAAAAATATATCTGAAGAAGCTCCCACTTTGGGGTATAATAGCTTGATTTAATAATAGCTTGAATTAAGTCTTCCAATATTCCCACGGATTTAAGCATGATTACGAGCGAGCGCGTCCTTCTGTGGTGTATGGGAAAAATCTGATTATGAGCGGCCCGGCCCGACCCAGCCCGTGGCGACGCTTTTGCGAAGCTCATATCTCTGCAACCGCACGTCCGATTGACAAGCGGACTTCTTTGCTGAGCAGCCCCATCTAACTTACCCTGTGTGAGACCAGTGCTGACTCATGTGGGTGACTACCACTGCGCGTGACGCGTGCCGTGTGAGGGGTGTTGATTTTTTTCTCGCAATAACTCCGCAACGGCTGGGCAGATTATGTGCAAATTTCGTGTGTGGTTAGGGACCCCTCAGTCGCCACTTTCACACAACTCAGGGGTGGGGTGACTGCACGTGCGCACGTGCACACCCCTGTTCTATATCTCTGGAACGGCTGAGCCGATTGTGTTCAAATTTGGCGGTATTGGTTAGCCTGCGTGTCGGACTTAGGTCTACAGAGACTACAACACCAGATTGAATAACAAAATTCATGTTTGTATTGGAAACAAAACATGACAATTATTTTTTAATACAAAAACGCCGAGTATGTAAACCATATGTATTTGTAAACATCAAAGTTGTTTTTTCTTGGATAATACAGACAATATGCAAACCGACGCTACACTTGATGGATGTACACACTGTACAGCCGGAACACAGTGCATCATTTATTATTTTCTCAACAGTGACTTTTTAAAGTACATGGGATAACTGTTAAACAATGACAACATGTTTAACTCAATACATAAATCGTCATTATGACGCCAAACTACCTCCTCAGTTTCCGACCAGGAAAGCCATCAGTTGGTCACGAAGTTCCCAGCCGCGACGGTACTCGGTCTGTCGCTCCTCAGCCTCTGCGGGCTGCTCATGTAGCTCATGGGGTTGTCTGGGCGCTTCCTCCTCGTCGTCAGGAAGTGGGATGTTCCCCTTCCGGCAAATGTTGTGCAGGATGCTGCAGGCGACGAATATCTGGCATACCTTATCCGGAGAGTACATTAGAGCACCTCCTGATCGGTCCAGACACCTGTAGAAAACAATAACAGTTGATTAGTTAACTGCATAGATGATGCCTACGCCCAGCATCTTTGCTACGACGATGCATAATTGTAGATGAAAAAGGGCAATAATGTACAAAATGCTACAATACCACAAATATAACACTTATCGTTTTTTTCTTCTTCGCATCCAGATCATTTATATTTTTCTGAATGGTGATGTTCTATTATTTAATTGGTAATGGGTAACATCAATTGGGTTTGATCATATCATGAATTAACTACCGAAAAAGCATATATACTCGAGTTTGATGCAAACTTACCTGAATCTGGACTTAAGGATCCCGAACGATCGCTCCACCAGAGCACGACAGCCGCAGTGAATGTTGTAGCGGTTTCTCGCCTGGATTCCTTCCGCTTCTTGTTGGCTGAAGGGTACCATCCAGGGGCGCAGTCAGACCTTCGGCAAGGTAGGGGCACGGCATCCCCAGAGCCCCCTCGGCCAAAGGCCCCCCCCCCAAAAAAAAAACGCGAAATGGTATCTCCTCGGATTTAGGCCTCTATATTTTGCAGGGGTCCTAAATTATCGCAAAAAAAAACGTCGGGCAGACCCATGTTGAGCAGACCCCATGCGTAGATTGACTGATAAGTAGTCTGATACAAAATAATGTGCGGCAACTGACTCCCTTTGGCACCATGTGAAGTATTAACACGTGCACCGACGTGGGGTGCGGATATCCGCCCATCAGAGGTTTTCGTAAATATTGGGAAAACGGCGTTGTGTAGCGCCACCAAACTTAGCATAGCTCTTTGGGCATCAATTATCCACATTTTGTGTAATTTTATATCTCTGAGTCATCTCAGGTCAGGTCAACACATCCTGTTAAAGGGACATTCCCACCTTAACATTAGTGTTGAGTTGAGATAGCCAAGTTAGTGGATATGTAGTGAAACTTAGGGAGGTAACATTTAAAACAAACACAGTTATCTGGTCTTAGAGAAATTGAAGCGTGATTTTTAAATTTGGGCCTTAGTAAGGCCCACCCTTATAAGGAGTTTTGTTCCGGTGACGTCAGCTCTCGTTATGGCTGAGTACTTGTTTGGAGAGAAACCTTGATTTTCTATGATCGCGCTGCTCGATGGACGAATTGTTTCACGCCGTGCTGACATGACTCGTTTGGAGCTTTTTAAGTATAATTTCGATTAAAACAAGCATGCCTCGAATGCGCTGTGTTGTGTGCGGTGAAACGAATGTTTCAGCTACAGTGTTTAGGTGAGTGCGTCATGCTATTGAATTTACCGACAGGTCCCTATTTTCCTATCAACGTAGGTATTTGATAATTATGTTGTGATTTTCGTTTCTAATATCACAAGAGCATTAGCCAGAAAAAAAATGCGTTTTTTTAATAATGAATCTTAGCAATTGGAGACCATATTTGGGTAATCAGTCGCCTATGATGGATACCTCTGCAAAAATAATTGCGAGTTGGAGTGGGAAAATGCTACTTTGACTTCCCATCATTTAATATTTTAAAAACGAAATATTCTGACACGTTTACATTTTTTTAAATGATGAAATTACCCCTTCCCAAATTTAAAAGTATCTGAAGTATGAAAGATAACCTGGCAGACAAGTCTGTCAGCATGTCATGCCTACAACGGCTACAGGTTGGGTTGACCTTCAGCAAACAAGACAAAATGTGGCCAAGAGACAATAGTCGACATTGACATTGTCTGGATGTTTTGGGCAAATGACAATGGGGCATTAGGTTGACCCAAATAACCTTACTGCCACCCAAAGGTATTATTTCTTAATTCTGCCCCCCCCCCCCCCCATTTCATTGTTTAAGGATGAACTGTTCCTGCATGTCTGATGTCAATACAATGTGGTAATAGTTATGTAATTCACCTCCCCAGTTAATGGTGTTCTTGAGGTCCGTAATAGAAAACGTGAGTATTATTACGAGACAGAATTCAGAAAAGTGTACCAGTAATACCAAAGCTATGACGTCACCAAAAACAATACAGTCAAACCTGACCAGTGTCCTAGCATTGGGAAATTTGGGTAGAAATCGACACCCTACGGATACTATTTTTCCACTTTTTTACTGAGTTTTACTCTTAATTTTTCACTCCTTATTATAAAATATATTGGATAATTGGAACTGTGATACTGATTTATGGATGTAATGATGGGACAGCCTGTGTAGGGAAAGACAGATACAAATTGGCATAGGTACCTAATAACTAATTCTGGTGAGCAGGTAATTGGATATTGATAAAGCTGAGTACATATGTTTTTTGGTTGAATTTTCCAATCTTTATGCTTATTTTTAGCCATAATTTTCCACTCCGCACCCCAGCTCCAAAGCAATTCTAGGACCCTGAACCTGACCTAACCTTCACAGCAATTATGGTCGCAGGGACCCACGTTTAGAACGCTCCGCTTGCATTCGCTCGCTGCGCTGCAGCCCTACGGGGGGTGTCACCCCCGGACCCCCCCCCCCAGACTATCTTGTAGATTACCCACTTTTCAGTCTGTCATAATATTAATGTCAGCTGACTACTCTTCTATTACGGACCTCAAGAACACCATAAACTGGGGAGGTGAATTAGTAAACTAATACTGTTGTCTGTTAATTATTTCCAAATTCCAGGTTTCCTTCCCACAACCCAACAAGACAGAGATGGCAGATGCTTGTGGCAGCTGAAGTACTTACCCCCACTTCAGGGGTTTGCGCAGCTCACTTTGAAGGACATGAAATATCGGTGGACAAAAAGAGGAGATGGCTGGTACCTGGTGCAGTCCCTTCGCTAGAGGTAACTGAGAATGTACCCTTTCCTAGCACTGGTTTTCAACATTGTACATATCAGTGGCGGATCCAGGGGGCCGTAGGGGCTGAAGCCCCCTGCCTTAGAAAACGGCGCCCTCGGGCATCCCGGCGCCGGGATGCCATTTTTGTATAGGATTTGCCGGCGCCGAAGGTGCCGTAGCGTTTTCGGGAGGCCGCCAGGGCGCCCTTGCGTCTACCAACAGCATCGTAGCACTCTTGGAAGGCACCCTGACACCCTCAGAAGACATCTTGCCGCCCTCGCAACGCATTATGCCGCCCTCGGAAGGTACATCGCCGCCCCCGTCACCGAGGAAATATGCCGCCCTCAGGCCTGAAGCCCCCTGCCTTAGAAAATCCTGGATCCGCCCCTGGTACATATATAAAGTATTGTTTGAATTAATTGTGCCATTTTATTTCATCATACCCATGGAAAACAATATTCCTGATTCTTATTATTGGGTTATATCAATTACAATAATACATTGACATTATGTATATTGAGAATGGAACTTAGCACTTTCACTTCTTAAAGGGACTATCCCACCTTAACATTAGATTTGAGTTGAGATGGCTATTTTGATGGCTTGGCATTGAAATTAAGTATGGTATCAGTTAAAACAACCACAATGATCTAATCAAAAAGATATTTGAGTTTGATTTTGACATCTGTAAAAAATAAGGCCCATGTGTATTTGAATAGGGCCTCTAAACCGACAGCGTCATCTCTCTACCCAACTGGTAATGATAGTCGACTTGTTTTAAGGTGAACCTTGGAGATATTTGCTATGTTGCAATGGTTTGGTAATTGGTTTGTTTTGTATTCAAAGTGCCAGAGTTGGCTCGAAATAATTGTGCCCATACTTTGGCAGCGTAAAGGATTTCTGTGTAGCTCTCTAGAGCTCAATATGACGTCATCAACCCAAATATTAAAACTTAACTTTTTATGACATTGAGCACTGTTTGCGAGAAAAAAATGTCATAATCGTGTTCGGCAGCAATTACTTCATATTTTGCACCACAAGCGGCGTACATTGTATAACTTTTGGGAAGGTGGGACAGTCCCTTTAATCTAGCATTTGGTCATTGAAGCAAAATAAAACTGAATATCAATGCACTAATGAGTATTATATTTTTCCAGCTTAGACATCACTCAAATCCAGAGTCGGTTGGTGATGCAGAACGTGCAGAACAAAGTCAACCAAGTACTAGCACACCTGTAACGCTACCACGGTATGAGCCGCATTGTTTTCTTTGAAATTGTGTGCTACATTTTATTAAATTCTATATTCCATTTTATCCAGAAATCGACTATCGAGTTTGATGACCTACAAATGAAAGGATGCCAATTTTTGCTGAATTCATAGTTCATACTGATAAGGATGAGGCGGATGGTCTTGGCCTGTCTATGTAGATACTGCTGTTGGCTGATGAATTCGTTTTATTCTGTCGGTCGGGTTTGTGGGCGCGGACGGTGCGGACTATATGTCCTTAGTGACACCATAAAACGTATTACTTCATCAGAAAGATGAACAAACCCGAAGGCGCAACCTCGGAAGCGGTCACGGTGCCGATGGAGAGCAAACCCAGAGGAGCGGTTGGCAAAATGGTCATATTGCGAAGACTTACATACGGGAATCTGCAAGAAGTACAAGTGCACTTGAAGTGCCAGTCTGTGACAGAAGCAATATCCATCTTGGCTAAACGGTGAGCAAACCGTGACAAGTCTCATTTCCATGTTCATCAGCGTAAGCGATAACAGCCACGATATTGTCAGCTATATTGTCAAAGACTGTTAAAAATTAAATTAAGTATTTTCATCACAATATTACTAACAGTTTCTGATTTATTTTGCAGTATAGTATACAGAAAAGACAACTATTCATGTAATGGTTGGGTCAGGTCAGGTCCCAACCTTACGCCTAGCTTTATAATACAATATAATTGGTTATGAACTAAATGATCTAAAAATCACAACGGGCTTCGATAAATAATTATTATAGGTATACCAATGTGGAATCGTTAAAACTTCAAGAATATTGACAAAATTGTCCGCCACAGGTTTGTGAGGCGTAAGGCCGCTGCAGCTGAGAAGAACCTCCGTAACAGCACGCCAACTCGACCACAGTCGGCTGATAACGTGAACCAGGGGCAACTTGTTACACCGTACGTGGGAAAGAGTAGTCACACAGTTTGCAGCTCTCAATTGAAAATCGATAAGATATATGCAATGTTAAAACAGGGCATCTTTGCTCAACATACATGTTTCGAATTGGAAATCACGTTTTCATTGTTAAAAATGTAAAATCATTTCATTTCACAATGCTTCAGTTTTGCATTGATACACATGTCGTGTCATGGGTTATTGTTATTAAGTTGTACTCTGCATCATAAGTACTGTTTTCAATGTTCTTATTGCCAAATTGGTAGCAGAGATACATATTGCTTCTTTCGTTTTATAGTTATATCAGATTCTGCCACCCTCGTTATCTTCCGAACCAATAACCGCAGCGAGACGCGCAAGACGGCATACGCGAAAGTTTCCAAATAAGGTCACATGTCAGGTCACGGTCAGGTAAAATGTCAAAATTGAGATATTTGGGTTTTTGGGCCATACTTTCCATCCAAAGCCTTATATTGCGACTTTTATCGCACAAAGTGCTCTCAAAGGTATATTTCATCTCCAGCATAAGCAAAAGTGAAATTGTAAGCACAGTTCAAGGTCAAGGTTCGGTCACAAAAGGTCACAGGTCTAGGAAAGCCATGCGACACATGTTGTATGGGTTATTTTACGCGTATAATTCGATGGTAGCAGCCATTTTTACAACCTGACTCCATATAATGGCCTTCAGGTTAACCCGCGAGTCACTGGGGGGGGGGGGGGGGTAGCCCCCCCCCCCCCCCTTAGGAATATTGGGAATACCTCAACAACTAATACAGATATCGACGCCAAACTTTCAGTATCTTTCCGGGCATCATTTTTACACCTTTTGTGCGAAAATGAAGCAATTTCGTCAGATTTAAAAAAAAGATATAGTGAATTTAGTGACGTCACTAAACACGATTTTGACACAAAAATCAGCTAAACTTTGCCAAGCCGTACAAATGCCACATTTGAAGTAAAATGCAATAGAAAAACGCTAAAAGGAAGACAATTGCAAGGGCTACAAACCTGCTATCTCGAAATTTCTAGAATTTCGGTTTTTGACCACAAAAATTTCAAAAAAAGTTTTTGTTTTAAATGCCCACAAAATCACATTTTTCAGAGATTTAAAAAAAAACAGAATATATGTCGGATAACGACATATGGGCAACTAGCATGCCAAATTTCCAAATTATATCATCTTTTTTGACTGACATGGCATATAAAGTATGTGTAAATCATGACGTCATATTTTGAAATTGCGTTTTTTTTGCTTTATTGACCAGATACAGACAAATAAATGCCAGCACTGTATTTTTAGATAAAACTGATATAGGAACATGCTTCTTTCATTTATATTTATCAATTTCAAATTTTGACCTTCAGTGACCTGAACTTTTGTATACATCATCGGGTCTCTCCACAATTAATTGGTCTATTCTTAGACCCTCGTCACATGCAAGGCAGACGTGGTTCATATACATGACTTTACATGACTAATCGTTCATCTAATCTGCCACTGCACTGCAGGCTTATAACTTGACCTGAACTTGACACTAACTTCACGTAAATGAAGTCAGTGTTATATACTCGGCCGCCACCGCCGCAACCGTCCACCACCGCTCAGCAGCTCCGAGACCGCGCCCCTCCACACAAGCCGAGCCTCTGTCGTGATCTGTATTAGCCGGCCGGCCGCCGGCCCGGCGACCGGTCGGTCACCGCCGCAGGGGCGTATCAAGGTCACAGCTGGGCGCAGGCTGACTGGTCTGGGACCCGGTACCAATCTCACAGTCAGGTACTAAAATGACTATCACTATCGAATTCTACGCGTAAAAGCATCCATAAAACATGTGCTGCATGACTTACGTAGATATTTTGTGTGTAGTGACCTTTTGTTGACCTTGATCTTTTCCAACAATCGAAATCGAAGGCCCCTCCTGGATTATTTCCCCCTCCTGGATTCAAGGAGGCACGGTGCCCCGGTGCCTCCCATCGCTCCACAGTGCCGCCTACCGGCACGGTGGTGCCCCTGGTACACCGGCGCCGTCGTGGCCCTGGTACGCCGGCGCGGTAGTGGCATTGGTACACCGGCGTGGTGGTGCCGCTGGTGCACTGGCGCAGTGGTGGCCCAGGTTCCCCCGCGTGGTGGTGCCCCTGGTACACCTGCGTGGTGGTGCCCAGGTACACCTGCGTGGTGGTGCTCCTGGTACACCTGCGTGGTGGTGCTCCTGGTACACCGGTGGTGCCTCTGGTACACCGGCGCGGTGGTGCCCCTGGTACACCGGCGCGGTGGTGCCGCTGGTGCACCGGCGCGGTGGTGCCCCTGGTACACCGGCACAGTGGTGCCCCTGGTGCACCCTTGGTTCAAAGAACACCGAATGATGTGCGCCGCGCAGCGGCGCAGCTTTTTTTTATACTTTACTTTGGATTATTTTTTATTTTTTGCTTTATTTGGGAATTTTGTGCTTTATTTGGTAATTTTTTGCTTTATTTTGGATTTTTGCTTCATTTTTGCTTTATTTTTGCTTTATTTGGGGGGTTTGGTGGTGCCCATCACAGCTCAAGGGGGTCATGACCCCCGTGACCCCCCTGGATCCGCCACTGTGCCTCGCTGGCTCCCCAAACCTCTGGTTGGCCCCCACTCAATTTTTTTAGGCGACGCAACACAATTGATGTCTCATCGCGATATCATAGATACCGCACGACATGTATGATATCGTTAGGTAAATTTGGCGTGCTTAGGATGTGATAAGCAAGTGCGATGTTCTATTTGAAATATTATATGATCGATGTCATTTGGTACAGTTGCTACCCACCCCTCCTCTACAATGTGATGAATTGTTGGCAAAAAGTTGAATGCTAAATGTATACTATCATAGGGTGTTAGCCTGGCCATACTGATATGCGTCCATTGTTCCAGGTGACTGTCATAACGATAGCCCTGGCTATTCTGCGTCTTACGGGACATACACCATGATGGATAACGCCACTGGCCACATTGTCGCACTGGTATGCAAATTACTATAATGCTGCTATTGTCAACGTGATTGTGATTGTCTGTATTTTGCTTTTCCTACAATAGTTATTGCAGAATACTGTCACTTTGTAATGCTGCCCATTAACATGCAGTGTTACATCTGTAATGCTGCCCATTAACATGCAGTGTTACATCATTAACATGCAGTATTACATCTGTAATGCTGCCCATTAACATGCAGTGTTACATCATTAACATGCAGTGTTACATCTGTAAATCATTGAACGTTTTAACTCCTTTCACGTTCGCGTTTCACGTATCATTGTATGTAATCACCTTAGAAGAAAACTATGGTAGGCAGTATTATTTACCATATCCTCGCTTAAGTATGACGTTGATATGGACTTTCTGTGCTTGCAGCACACCGTTTCGCGGCAGGAGGTGAACTTCTCCAGTCCTCGAGAGGAGGAGGAGGGGGCGAGACGGTGTCTGCACGCCATGCAGGCGGCCGCGATACCCATCGTGGAGTTCGTGGCAGACCAGCACGTCGGAGTGAAGAAGCTTGTCGGTAAATATCAATCGTGGCAACGTTTCTCTAAAAAGAATATAAGTCTCAAACCTGTTTTAGTATGTTGTAGGTAGTTTCGTACGTTGGTGAATGGAATCTTCCCACCTCAAAGCAAATTGACTTCATGATGGATTCTGCACCACCGTTTTTCACTTTCCAACCCGTTTCTGAAAGCCTTTCCTCAATCGTTCACAGTACCTATTTATGTGATAGATTGGTTTGCAGCAATATTCTTTTGAAATCGTACTACTTTACCTTCGTTGGTGGGAAAAGTAGTACGATTTCGAAGAAAACACATTGTTTCGAACCAAGTTTTCAAATGAAGATAGATAGTGATAGGTTTTGTTTTGAAATTTCAGATTCTGTCACAGCAATCTATCAAATTTTATATTTTCGGTGAGAGACTCCCTTTCACGCACCAGTTTTGCATTCGCTGATGTCGATTCTGAGGATATATTTTCCGTCACTTGTGATGACCTCTTCCGCGGTATTTGCTTAGCTCCCAGAGTATACAATTGTCATTTATTTAAGCCTAATTATTTACATGTCATTGTCCGTATTGATTATTATAAAAGTTTCCATACAACAGTTCACTGATTCTGCCAGAGTTCAGCATTCAAAAGAGCTAAGACATTTTACTTCGAAAATTACCGATGTATTATCAATTTCAATGACGTAACATAATATGGAAGTTAACAGTTTCTTTTTCACAAGCTTTGAGGAAATTATAGGTTCCATTTGCTTATCTAAAAAGTGACCAATACCTACATGAACCTCAGATTAAAACTATTATCGAAGATTGTCGATAGGATCAGGATAAATAATCCTATCTCTATCTCATTTTATATTTATCTCCACAGAGAACACTCTGCCTGGAGTCAAGTACTCCTTTGACGTATGGTACGCGGCGAAGAACGTCGGCAAGCGCCTAAACGCCTATGCCGTGAAGGTGCGCTACAAGAAGTTGAGGCCATGGGTGTCACACCTGAAAAATCATTTTTGGTGGTGCGCCAAGACGTCCGAGGGAGATGACGCCATCTTCCGGGTATGATAACAATGACAGCTAGAGATGATAATCTAATAAATAAATAAAAAATGAATTGATAATCGTATTGTTCCCTTAAAAATAACTAGGCAAAGGTCAAACTTTGACCCCTTGAGATCATGTATACATCAATTGATGCGTCTTCATGAGGCAAACACAATGGCGTTAATATCATCGCTTTATATCAGTTAGTTCAAAAGTTATTGTCCAAAATATGTGCCTGACCTCAAATGACCTCAGATGGCCATGCTGAGTTTACCAACTCTAAATTTAAACTTAGAGTGCATAAGTGTTATACAACTATTGTTATACAAAACTGATATTGTTATCTTCCGTTTCAGAAACGTTGGGTGATGGCACTCCACCATGTATGCAACGAGCATGTCACGAAGAGCGGGACCAACGCGTGCCACCATGATGTCCTGGACGAGAACGAGCACGAGCTGGAATGGCTGTCTCCTGGCTCGGACGCCCACAAGGCAGTGCAAGACGTCGTCCTGAGCCCGCGGACGCTCGGCCTGTCGAGGTACGTCGCCTCATTCAGGTAAGAATAGGCTACTCGCATTTGAGCTCGCCGAGCCTGCCACTTTCTAAAAGTATCCCTCTTGCCCCCTTCCTGTTCCCTCGGCCCTCACTATATTCTCCCTTCACTCTGTGTTTTGCCCCGTCGTATATTGTTATGTTACTGAAGTGCAATAGAATAGCCGTTTCCAGTTATGTTGTTTTCCAGTTATAAATGTCGCCACATTTCCGTTTCCTGCCTTAATTTTGTGTGAAACAGTTTCCACAACCCCCTTGTGGTTATTGATCACGATTATTTTCCACGGGGATGCGTGATGTTCTGACCGAGCAGTGATGGTCAGATCGGTTTCACTGCGCTCGTCCGTGGCGGCCATAGTGGTGCCGGCACCCGCGTGCCCCACAGCCGCGTCAAACAACACGTCACAGCGGTCGACGGGCCGTCGGCGGCGGCCGCTCTGACCAGACCTGTCGCAGGGGCGCCCACAGCCTGCGCGCCGGGGGGCCGGACCACAAGGAGACGCACGTCCCCGGCCGCGTCATTACACTTTTGATAATGTATAATATGTATTTTCCTCGTGTGAGGCCGCGCACCGAACGGGGAGCGTCTGGTCCGGGCGTCTGACCCGTGACAAGATCACCGGCAGACTGCGATGTTTCTGAACGCGGTAACCAATGTGGCATGACAGTATTTTTACCATGCAATTATGTTTTTCAGTCACACTGACAGACTGGAGGTCTTCCATTCGACCAGCAATGCCTACACGCCGAAGCTGAAGTTCTTCTCGTAAGTAATTCATTGGTCACTTTAGATAATATTGAGGAATTGACCGTCATGACACCCTTTTGAAACATGGTCTAATTGGATGTGTGATTGCGTTAAATCTCCATTGCCTGCCAAGCAGATATGTAAAATGCTTTTGTTCTTGTTATATGTAAAGCCACATATCCACTTGGTACCAAGCTGCTAAATGTCCCGAGTCAGTCCGCCTTCACTCCGTCCGCCAGATCAAATTGTCAGTCTGCCTGCAACTGGGCCGGTTCGCCGCCGATGACGAATGTGGGCATGACAGTCTGCCTGCAACTGGGCCGGTCCGCCCGTGACTGTGAAATGCCATTTTGCATGTTACAGGTACACCGGTTTCGTCGCGAGGAAACAGGTGGTGGTTCTCGACTACACCGCTCACCTCCAGCGGCCGGTCGCCCGCAACAGGGACGGCACCGTCAGGTTAGTAATAGTTATAATATTTGTCAAGTGGTCATCCAGCTAGACCTTCATTTGTATTATAATTTTGGTCATGGGTATGATATTGTTCCGAAATGATTTTGGATGACCAAATCGTCTAATACCCATTACTCTGAAAAAAACATTTTGGGGGCATATTTTTATACTTTTCTCATCCTTTGTTCCAGGACACGTTTCCAATTATATAATCAGCACTTTAAAAATAAATATTTTTAGAGTTTGGTGCACATTCAATGAGTGTCACGGCAACCCAAATTAGATTGGAAACTGCTACACTGAGTTGGATTTAGAAATAGAGTTTCATGTTTTTTATTGGAGGATTTGTTTTCCTAGGCGCAGAATGACTAACTATACTTATGGGACATGATGTGTGGCATTACGCAGAATCAGAGTACAATGCTGATCATGACCTCCGTCAACTGGATGCCAGTTTTGTTCACAGTGTATTTCAAATCCGCGTGATATTTTCCAGGGTGAAGCGTGCATATAGCCGGGTGTCGGACAAGTATGTGCTGCGCCCCATCAAGGAGGCAAAAACCTTCTCCCACATCCGGCCGCTCCTGACAAAGATGGTGGAGCTTCGGCGTCGCACGACCATCATCGGGCCAGTGGAGCGCAGGGTGGAAGACCCACGCAAGGTCCACCCATACGTCCACCGGGGACCTCGGGAGAACGAGAGTACCGAGTCTCTCAAGGAGGAGGCCGGACGACATAGCCGCTTCTAAAGGAGGTGAGTGACAACGTGGCTTAGCTGGATGACACTTCTTAGCATAGTGTTCACCCATGATGGTAGTAAATTTTGTCGTAACTATGAAATTAGAGCGATACAGCACAATATGTATTTAAGAGAAAGTGAGTTAGATATTATTTCAAATTGCCAAAGAAATAAAATGTGACATCGCCGTGACATGACATCGCAAACGTGACATCGCCACACCTGGTTTTCATTGCCAGCCGACGGCGAGCTGGCCGCTAAGGCTGGGACGCGCGGCGGCAACGGCAGCCGACTCCGGCGGCTGGGCAGAGGCCGAGTACCCGCACCTGCACGCGCCGCCCTCGCCCTGCATCGGCCCGCAGTGGACGTACCGCGACGGCGGGCTGGTCAACCTGCCGGACCCGCTGCTGACTCGCGGAGACGTGGTTATGCTGCGGCCCGGCGAGGCGGCGCTCGCCGACGTCGAGTCGCTGGCCGGCGGCGGCGGGCGGTAGCACGGCGGGCGGTGGACAGTGGTGGCGGCGGGTAGCGGTGGATGGTGTCAGGGCGGTGGTGCTGGTGGGACTGACACTGGGGGTGTGGGGGGGGGGGGGGAGATGTGTTCGGTACGGTTTTCGGCAGGGTGCTGTGGGCCTGCGCCATGGCCTGCGCTGAGCGACTCGGCAGCAGCGCTGCTGTCGTCCGTTTCTGGGTCGCTCCAGCCTACTCTGACGGCTCGGTCTGCGCTGAGCGACTCGGCAGCAGCGCTGCTGTCGTCCGTGTCTGGGTCGCTCCAGCCTACTCTGCCGGCTCGGTCTGCGCTGAGCGACTCGGCAGCAGCGCTGCTGTCGTCCGTGTCTGGGTCGCTCCAGCCTACTCTGCCGGCTCGGTCTGCGCTGAGCGACTGGGCAGCAGCGCTGCTGTCGTCCGTGTCTGGGTCGCTCCAGCCTACTCTGCCGGCTCGGTCTGCGCGGCGGTGCGTGCCGCTGAGCGACTCGGCAGCAGCGCTGCTGTCGTCCGTTTCTGGGTCGCTCCAGCCTACTCTGCCGGCTCGGTCTGCGCGGCGTGCTGTCGTCCGTGTCTGGGTCGCTCCAGCCTACTCTGCCGGCTCGGTCTGCGCTGAGCGACTGGGCAGCAGCGCTGCTGTCGTCCGTGTCTGGGTCGCTCCAGCCTACTCTGCCGGCTCGGTCTGCGCGGCGGGGCGTGCCGGAACCTGAGGCGGCCGGCGCGCTGGGCCGCACGTATCATTGTTTATTGCTATTTTGTCTGCCGCAATGATCATGAAAATGCAATTGAATAGAAATACGTAAAACCTGTATTGCACAAACGTCTTTGGCTAGTATGTTGTCTTTGAGTACAGTACGCGTACGATACACAATAAGTAATGACGATTTCGTTATAAAGGTTGATATGATAAAGATTCAGCAAATGTTGGAGAAATTTAACCTGACATTCATTCTGCAAACAACAACACTAGGTGTGACAACAGTTTGTTAATTTACTTTACAAAATGGCATGGTATATTGACATCAAACATTATGTTATTGAAAATTGGTACGACTTTTCCATGTTTGGCTCCAACTACAAGCCCGCTTTGGATCCGACCTTACTCAGTAAAGGTTATTCAACTAGGTCACACAGTCAAACTCTTAACTCTTACTATCAACGAATTGCCATCTATGCTAATATAAAAACACGATTTCTGTACTACCTCCCCAAAACAAACTGCTGTGCCCAGCTGCGGAGTCGCTCTACCATCCCATCATGGCAGCAGGCTTTACAGCCGCTGCATCATCGCCCGGTAGCCGGTGTATTGGCCATCAGGGCTCGGCCACTTCCTCCGTATCGCCCAGACCACGCAGGAAGGCGCTGGCTGGCGATTTCCGCGTCCCAGGTAGCCACACCTGGAACATTAATGTGGAGATTAGGTGGCATGCAATACGATTAGGTGGCATGCTTGCACGATTACTCTCGGCCAGTCTACATGATAACACGCACGCACGCACGCACAGACACGGACACGGACACGGACACAGACACAGACACAGACACAGACACAGACACAGACACAGACACAGACACAGACACAGACACAGACACAGACACAGACACAGACACAGACACAGACACAGACACAGACACAGAGTCTGGTGTATCCATTGACCTCTAAGTATAGACGAACTACTCCAGCTGTTGCGCCGCCCGGCAGCCGTTCCCGCTTTAGGCGACACTAGCGCCGCAGCGAAGAGGGCATGAGTTAGCGCGGCAATGCTTTTGCTATGGCGGAGGTGTGATATTTGAAAATAATCACCGTGAACGTTCAGGCTGAATATTTGTATTAAATGTTATTCATTGTGAATGTCTCTACGTTTAAACTTTTCCAGCGCACTACCTCACGCGGTTTTTGACTTACAGGCCGACAAATATCGCCCCTCCGCCATGGCAAAAGCATTGCCGCGCTAACTCGTTCTCTTCTCCGCTGCGGCGCTAGTGTCACCTAGCGGGAACGGCTGCCGGGCGGAGTAGTTCGTCTATACCTGTATATGTAAATGGGTGTATCACACATTATTGTAAATACCTACCTCATGTACAGGCGGTAGGCGTGCCAACGCAGGGGTTTGGAATACGCCCCAGGCTCGTCCTGCGTTTGGAGACGCGTCGGCGAGTCGCCACGGAGCTCGCCGTGCAGGAGCATGCTCGCGGCGACTGCTCCGCGGCTCAGGACGACCAACTGGAAGTCCTGCGGCGCAAACGATATCATTCAAGCGATATAGTACATTTGGACGATTTACAACTATGAAACGCACCATCATCAATTACGCACGGCATTTCTGAAATATTCATGTCTATGATATCAGCTATATCATTTTATTTTTAAGCAAATGACGCATAACATTTAATAGATTATATTATATATAGAATATATACAATGTCAATACGCATTCTAAGAGAACAGACAACACAGTACACAAACTAGACCACTGGAACACTTATGACAAATGCTGACATGACAAGTCATGCGCATACCTTATCGTGAATGGTGCAGGTGGTGAGGCCACAGCACACATTTTCTTCCAGTGTGTTCAGGGTTTGGCAGCTGCGAAATAATACAAGTATGAATAAAAGTTGCTAGTTAACAATATCGAAAGCCATGCACTGCACCTCCAAAGGAAAGGTGTAAATGGTGTGGCACATGACAAAAGCAGGACATGGTCTTACAAGGACACAGGTCAGCACGGCACATGCATCAATCACTCTATCAGTACTTGGTATTACACAGCCATGTTATTTTAAAACAGCATGGACTTGGCATGTCTGCTAGCTAGTTTTGGCCCAGCACCAGTCACGCCGGGCCATCCTGATTTCAGGTAAAGCTTTAGTTACTGAGTATGAATATGATATATATATGAAAAATCTGTATTTTTTACAGATATTCATGCAAATGTGGACTAGCACTCAAAGAAGCAATGTAGACAAACTAAGATGTCATTCTGGTTTTGTAATCACCAAAATCAAGCAGAAAAATTTGGTGAAATTCTTAAGAATGGAATTACAAACAGCACAACTGTCATTGTTCACAACACCATGATGTGATCAGCATTCAAAAGCCTTCACATGCTACTTACTTCCCACAAACACACCAATTGGGAGCCTGGCGGGTCTGTTCGGTAGTTGGTCCTGCTGCTGGCTGCTCCGCCATGCCTTCCACCTCATAACCCAGGGCTGGGTACCTAGTCAATAGGTGGCGCAGCGCACTGGATGTTTGGGACGCTGCATCTAGGCGCTGTACAATGTCCTAAGTGTGGAAATAGAAACAGTCATATAGATGTTCTAAAGCTACAAACATCCTATGTTTTTCCCAAAGCAAAAACACATGAGATCAGCATGCATATTTTATTAATATATTGTGCATATACATATATATTATAATATATTGTGCATATTGTGCATATACATTAGAAACATGAATTAGGCAGTGCATAAATTACATACACATCAAACAATGCAATACCCATTGGTGAAAAATTTAGCATGAAAAATGTTGTTTCGGGCTCACCACCAGCCTACGAGTCAGATGATTCATTGCTAGCCAATACAAATTACAAATGTCACCAAGATCATGTCCACTGGTGACCTAAGTAATGCATTTGGGCATACAATGCTCAGCCTTCCATTATTATGCTCCTATTCCAGACCAGCCATTGATATGTGAAGTAGAGGCTGAGGATTAAAATCAGTTACCTCTGCATTTGATGACACATGGGTTTCCTCAGCCTCAGGTGTCTCATTCCTGTAAACAAAATATAAAGAGAAAGTTAACATGCTGAGTATTTTAACTACATTATGGATGACTTCATGAACAGATTGGCAATGGGTGCATAGATGTGCACACATCTATGACATAACACAGCATAACTTGAAACACAGAATATTGTAATTTTGAATTACTCATGAATCATGAATTCTTCATGAAAATTACACAACTCACAGTTCAGCATTGGCAAACAGTCGACGCGCCACCCCAGACCTCTTTGCAGTTCTACGATGTTTTGTCTTTGGCGGCATGTTGGAGTGTTGAGTGCACCTGAAATCAAACAGTATATGAAATAGCAACACCTTATCAATTACCATAATTACCGATAATGGTTGATATAAATAAATCTAGATAAAGTTTGATACCTATTACCTACCACAACAACCGCACTACGAAGACGCGTACGCTTCAAGGACGATGCGCTTATTTTCGTAACGCAGTGATATATACAAGATTTGCTTGTATTTGAATCGCCAGAATTGTCTGACAAAAATTTTGCCAAACTTTGGCAGCGTAAAGGATTTATATATAGCTCTATTTAGCTCAATAATGACATCAACCCAAATTTTTAAAAAAACTTAATTATTATAAATTGAGTGAAGTTTTCGAGAGAAAAAAAAATCACCATCGTTTTCAGCAGCACTTACTTCATATTTTCGGGTACAACCGGCGTATATTTGACAACTTTCAGAAAGGTGGCAATGTCCCTTTAAGTCAACACACCTCCAAGCAAGTTTTTGAAAGTTAAGTGACCCCACCTCCAAGCAAGTTTTTGCAAATCGAGCCAAAGCCGCAGTGATTGACCGAGCGGTTTCAAACTCACAGGACGTAATAAGGTCATAAGTACCTACAATTCGTTTATCTTGGATTTCTAATATCAGTGACCTAAGGTCAGATCCAGGGGCGCAGACAGACCTTCGTCAAGGGGGAGGCACATCATCCCGAGGGGCCCCTCGATCAAAATCAGCCCCCCCCCCCCCAAAAAAAAATGTGCGAAATGGTATATACTCGGATTTGGGCCACTATATTTTGCCGGGCCCCTAAATAGTCGCAACAAAAAACGTCGGACAGGCCCATGTCGAACAGAACCTATGCGTAGATTGACTGATAAGTTCTTAGTCTGATCCAAAAACAAATGCGGCAATTGATCCCCGTTGGCACCATGATGTGAAGTATTAACCCTCGCCCTACGGGAGCTTATTCACCTTCGCCCTACGGGGGTCCTAAAAAGACCCTCTGTTAACTTCCAAACCAAGCAACATAGAGCAACGCGGTAAGAACCAACATGTTGCCTGTCATGTTTCAAATCTAACGGTATACCACTTGTAGGTTTCGGGTCAACGAGTGACCTTCCAGGTCAAGTGATAGACCTCGATCGACCACGTCCAGAACAGCGATTTTGCTCTGTCAGAAAACCTCAAAATGAGAAATTGATAAATGTAAATAAAAAAGCATGTTCCTAGACCGGTTTTGTCTCAGAATACAGAAAAGGTAATTATTTATTCGTATCTGGTCAAAAAAGTCAAAAATAATTATTAAAAAAATGACATGAATTTCTTACATTTAGGGAGCCATCACTTAGTCACAAATAGAGATATTTCTTTAAAATTTGGTTTGAGTATTGTCCATACTCAGTTCTCTCACATATATTCCGTTTTTTAACATCTTTGAAAATCTTGATTTTTGGCGATGAAAAAAAAAGTTTTTGTTCATTTTGGGGGTCAAAAACCCAAAATTTTGAAAATCCGAGATTGCCATTTTTTAAGAAAATGACATTTAGTATCTTTGCTTAATTGCGTTTGCAATTTGCTTTAAAACTCTGTTTTCTACGATTTTTCAAACATTTATCGTTTTTCCACCAAAATGACGTCATCAAAACATCATTATTTCCCTAATTTCTCAATCAATTTCTCAAACGTTATGCAAGAAAAACCTCAGGGGGTCGTTTTAGGACCCCCCCCCCCCCCGTAGGGCGAGGGTTAACACACGCACCGACTTGGGGGGGCGGATATCCGTCCCCTGAGGTTTTCGTAAATATTGAAAAACGTCGACACGCAGCGCCGCCAAATTGGGCGTAACTCTTTGGGGAACAATCACCCAAATTGTGTGCCATTTGTATCTCGAGTCATCTCAGGTCAGATCAACAAGTCACGTTAAGTGATCCCACCTCCAAGCAAGTTTTTGAAAGTTTGTGGTCGTGCCAAAGTGATCGACCGAGCGATTTGAAACTCACAGGATTAATTTAGGCCATAGCCCATAAGTACCTACAATTCGTATATTTCGAATTTGTAATATCGGTGACCGAAGGTCAATTCGATTTGATAAACTTCCATTATGAGTAAATGGAGAAAATGAAAACACGTAGAAATCCACAGAAAACGCTTAAATTTGACCAGTTTTCACCAGGTGCCTACACCATTCTTGTGCGAAATGCAAAGATCCAAGTCACATTTTTGTTATGTGACCTCTACGAGGTCAACTCAGGTGACCCAAGAAGTTGCGTGTTTTTTTTATTCAATAACTCTTTGCCAAATGAAGGTAGAGTAATGTAGTTATCAACATTGTGTTTCGCTCGTCGAGACACGTTGATTGATGTAAAATTTGAACTTGATCTGCCTTGACCTGAGCACAGGACAGGCAAATTTTTGAATATGACCTAACTAGGTCATGATCATCCGATATACCATTCGATGTGTCTCGACAGAGAAGCACAATGGTGAAAACTTTAAGTATCACTCTATCATGCGTATCTCAAAAGTTATTCCCTAAAAACAATTCCGCTATTTTGAGAATGTTTCACGTTCGATGGCCTTCCCTGAGCTAGCTATTGACCCGAGATCAAATCTGATGAAGCCTGAGTGACAACAAATTAAATTATCTTTCGCACTGGGGGATCTTTCCGTGGGGGCATCTTTTGTGGCAAAAAGGTATCCCCATTTTTCCCCGCAGATTTGGGCCAGTCGCCTTACTTTGGTATTCGAGCTAAGAAATTCACTTTTCAAATTCACAAAAAAATATATATATATATAATTATATATTTAATATAATTATAATATAATTATAATAATTATAATAATTAATTTTAAAATGTAAAAAAATAATTCACAAAATTTAGAATATTCGAGATGACCATTTTAAGAGAATGTCATTTATTTTTTGTCTATGTTTTGTCTGGACGTTTTTATTTGCAATTTGCTTCAAAACTCTATTTTCTACGATTGTTCAAACATTTATCGTTTTCCCGCCAAAAATGGCATCACATGGCGTCATTAAAACGTCATTATTTCCCACAATACTGCATCAATTAATTTGGACTTTGGGTGAGAAGGCGTAAAATTTATGCAGCATAAGGTACTGGAAGTTTGACGTTGATATCTATCATAGTTTTGAAATAATTGAGAAAATCCAGGAGGGGGGCGGATTCTGCCCCCCCCCCCCCCATCGGGGTGCGGGTTAAGTGTCACCGGGGCTGCTTGAATTGCAACAGGTGCGCTGTTTTGTCTATCATTGAAAGAAAAGGATACATACAAACTTCAAATTCAGTCACTCGAGAGAAGAAAAAAATCCGTTTTCATGAAGTTTTCTCCTAACATCATTGCTTTTCACGTTCAGTGCAGGGAACGTGCGGGAGGGGCATACTTGTGTTGAATGCCCCTATCAGATTCCTGTGGAAGGGGGGGGGGGGTATTTATCCCTGCTGCACCCTGGATCCGCCAGTGCCAGCAATTACCGCCAAGGAGAGCCTCTGCCAGACACTTACCTAATGGAATTAATTTTCCCATTTTCCAAATTTGTTTAAGTAATTGCGAAAGTTGTGTCATGCCGCGAAGCGGCGCGAAATTTTCCTGTTGGGGCTGCTTGCATTGCATCAGGTGCGCTGTTTTCTCTATCATTAAAAGAAAGGGAGACATACAAACTTCACATTCAATCACTCGAGAGAGAAAATACTTCCGTTTTCATAAAGTTTTCTCATAAGATCACTGTTTTTCACGTTCAGTGCAGGGAACGCGCGCGGGGGGGGGGGGGGGGGGGCGGGGCGGGGCATACTTGTATTGAATCCCCCTCTCAGATTCCTTTGGGGGGGGGGGGCATTTGTCGCTGATGCCCCCTGGACCCGCCAGTGCCAGAAATTATCGCCAAGGAGAGCCTCTACCAGACACTTACCTAATGGAATTCATTTTCCCATTTTCCAAATTTGTATAAGCTATTGCGAAAGTTGTGTCATGCCGCGAAGCGGCGCGAAATTTCCCGTTTTTTTACTGTGGATAGCTGGATTTTGACTGTTGCAAAGACGATTTTACGATAAATTTGGAACGCGCGGGGGGGGCATACTTGTATTGAATGCCCCCCCCCCTCCCATATTCCTGCGGGGGAGGGGGCATTTGCCCCTGATGCCCCCACCCCTGGATCCGCCAGTAACCTTTCGGACGTTTTTTCTTTTCTTTTCGCGCTTCGCTACCTCTTTTTGTTCTCGAGATATAGACGGGCTTTGGTAAGGACACCCATTTATGGCCTAAATTTTACCTTTGTTGACCTCTGGTGACCTCAATGACCTAAATAACCTGACCTAAAATAATGACTTAGTACTTTCATTGGACCTTGTTTGTTTCGAGCTATCTAACTTGTTTCTGTTTGTCGCTATACGTTGCATGACTTTTTAAATCTTGTAGGGGCGGGAATTTCCCAAGAATTCTACTGACACTTGTTTGGCTTAGCCCATAAATGTCTCCTGATGGACGCTGAAAGTTCCCTTCTCCAAGCACACGAAGGGCGGTAGCAACCTGTGTTGATACAGGTATGTTGGTGCCTCTATACTCCTTCAGCAGAGCGGGGTTCAAATCTTCGCAAAGGCGATGCAGCGTTGCTTGCGGTAATCTATACCGTTTTAACAAAAAATCATCTGAGTAATCAAATACTGCACCATCTTCCCTGTTTCGATGAGGAGCACCAAGCCGGTTTACGTCATAAATCATCATAAATTCCGCCATCCGCTTATTTTAACATATCAAAGTAAGGGAAGTATCTAGTCAATAGTATCTAAATGGTATTCTATGTACCTATAAACATATGAACGAATATAATTGGTTAAAATGTGTCTGTTCTAACGCCTTGGTTCTAACTGTTTAAAATCCTTCTTGCAGCTCTAATTGCTGATGATTTATGCAGTACATGGAATTCCAACAATTATTCTCGTGGTACTCGTTTTTCGCGTGCTCGTTTTTCTGATTTGGCAAACACATTTTTAGATTTGGCCACATTAGCTATTGTTCGTCTGTTTTAACTTCGATTCGATTATTAATGGGAACATCACATTTCGTGCTCGTGATATGCATAGTTAGAACTGCACGTTATCCTAAATTCGACAAACTTTTGGCTACTAAATAGCCTCCAAAACAAAGATAACTAATGATATTTGTATATACAATGTAATTGTAGAAGATGCAAATTTGCCAAATATGTAAGTGAGATACCAAATGAGTAAGTTGTAATATGTTTACGCCCGGAGGATACTTTGCCAGCCTGCGGTCAGGGTCAAATCCTCTTAATGTCATTAATATCTTGAAACAAAAGCTAACGCTGCTGTAGCTTTTTACGAGAGCTTGCGATTGATACCCATTTAGAGTTGTTTCAATTATTTCGATTGCCGCCTTTTTGCGTCTCGATCCGACCATTGATTTGGGAGATAAACAAGGGTGGGGGTTAAAATGTCCCATCCCAGTCAATGGAAGGTGGCTGGAGACCCTAGTAAAACAGTGATAATGTCATACTGGCGGCGGCGTTGAGTCGACTTGGGTTCGAGCCCAAACGCGCGGAGTGTTTACTCTCGACTGGGATGGCTTGCGGCTGGTGGCAACGGCCGTTCATGACCAGCTGAGGTCGTTGGATGGATAACCGTGTCGAATATTTAGGACAAGTAAAACTCTCAAACTATAATTCTGCCGGTGAACACGAATTTCTCGAGCATGTGAGATGTCAGGTTTTAGGGAACGAGCTCTGCTTAGCGTAGGACTATAAATTAATTAATGTAAAAGTTTCGGGTTAAATTTATAACAGAAAATTGGTATAAAACAATGGTAATATTAAGTTATCTGAATAAATAATTGTGAGATGTGTCCCATACGTATGTATGATTTAATGTATTCATGTTTTATATCTATGCAATACATATAATGGATGTATTTAATGTATTACATATATTATATTGACCTGAATATATTTAGCGTAATGTATATATGTTACATGTTTTTGTATGGTTTGTTATTGTTTTTTGCAGCAACAACAATGTGAGCTGCTTACTCACGAAATACTTACGTATAAATTTCAGATATTTGACCTGAATACGAAATGAGCGTAAGTTTTCAACCTGAATGCCAAACTAACTTACGCTTGGCGACCTGAATGCAAAATGTCGTAAGTTTTCTATTCCGGCGTAAGTATGATGCTAAGATTTGTGACCGGAATACCAGATTTCAACATACGCAAAAATATGTACTTACGCCGTCGACCTGAATACGGGCCCAGATCAGGGATATTGCCACCTCCGGAGGATTTCTAAAGAGCATTAAATGAATGGTGGGGATCAACAATCATGTATGCTCAAGCTCAAACTTGCTCCTGCAGCACCTAAAGCTGTGTATCGGCAAAGCATTTTGTATTTATTTCTGACTCCAAAACGTTGGTCCCAGCTGTGCTCAGTACTAGATTCATGATGGCCGCTCTCATCCAGCTTGGCTGTGGTATTGGCGCCCGCCCAAAGCCGAAGCGTACGAATTCGCCGAGACTTGACCTTCGAAAAGTATATCTGTTATAAGGTTATAGGTCACATAACTCCTACGGTCCCAAAGTCGATTCATAGCAATTCTTGCTGTTTTATTATGAAAGTGGCTAAGGTTGTTGAAAATAGAATTAACTGCATACGCTTTTTGTAATGCATCCGTATTTTGTCAGACTCAATCGCTAGGCCTTTGATCGTAGCATAGAAATAATCGCCTTTAACACGCGCACGGCCGGGGGTCTGCGCCAAACACGAACGGCCGGGAGGGAGTTGATTTGAGCCTCCCCTAAGATCTAAAAAAACAAGCAATGTAGCGACAAACGGAAAACGGCTTAGAAAGCTCGAGACAAGCTCTATGGAAAGTATATCGGTGTTGTTTATGTCAGGTCAATATTGAGGTCACCAGAAGGCATCGAAGGTCAGATTTTCGAGTTTTATGACTTCGCTCCAGAAACCCCCAGATATCTCAGGAACTATGATAGCTAAGAACAAACGTAAGAAAAGAACTGAATTCGAAAAGTGAATTCCTTAAGCTCGAATACCAAAATAAGGTGACCGGCCCAAATCTGCGGATGAAAAAATGGGGATACCTTTTTGCCACAAAAATATCCCCTCCCACGGAGAGAGGCTGGATCCGCCAGTGCTTCCCATCGACCCCCCCCCCCCCCCCCAGAAAAAAAAAACCACGGCTGGATCCGCCTGTGGACTCGGACAACAGTACTATATAAGTAAAGCAGCACCCTTAATGCGTCCGCATACCAACTTCACTATACATTTCCGTCGCGCTCGCTCGTTTATCGCCAACTATAGCGCCTTTCTGGTATCGTACCATGTTAGTTTATTAACTAAAATGTCATGTTTTTGACAGACGATGAGGTGGCCAGCCTGCTGATGGCGTTAGGTGACTATTAGGGTGTATCATCCGGAAAAACTCAACATGTGTATACGATATTATTTGTCACTGGTCACTCTGGAGCCGGAATATGCCATTACAAAATATGACTAAAAAACTGAGCCTGCGCCGAGCAAAACAAGTTTGACCTTTAACAGTGACGCCCGGCGTTGAAGTCTCCCCGCTAGTTACGCGCACACTTAAAGGAAATAGTTCACCTTCAACATGGGTTTTGAACTGAAATAGCAGTTTTGTAGCCCGTGTTGAAAAATCCTTATCTGGAACTTTTCTTGGCTGAAAAGACTCTCCAGCAGAAGATATTTGACTTTTTGGCGAAGGAATACGGCGCATATATGATGTACCGTGCCGTCTGAAAGTGCCAGCACTGCCATGGAGCATGCGCAGACCAATAACGCACACCATAAAATCAATAATGTACAACCTTCTGTCCTGAATTGGCGGGATGTAGGACCATTTTTAAAAAGGAAAAAAGAAACTGTATTCAAAAATATAATAAAATCGTGTTCTGAAGAAAAAAATCCGAAGGTGAACTATTTCCTTTAACACCACGCGGCGACGGGAGCCGTGCCGCCACGCCCAAGGTCAGGTGTGTTTTATCGTCCGCTAATGCGACTTTCACATCAAATATTGGATAATTAACGACAGGTATACCTTTCATTTATATATGTTAGCCAGGGACTTCACGAACGACTGCTTGCTGTCGATGCTTGGCAGCTGGTCGCGGTGCGTGAGCCGGCTGCTGATCCAGCTATGTCGGCGTTCCTCGCCGAGCACCGAGCCGGCTGCCTCGGTCACCACCTTCACAGCCCGCTCCACCGCCACCGTTTGGACGGGGAATGCGGCGATCTGGAGTGGCTGGCAGCAAATGTCTTGTAACTCGGCGTCTGTGAGGTCGGTCGTCAGCGGCGGCTCGGTGATTAACTCCTTCTCCCACTCTAGCAGCTCCGTGTAATGGGTGGCGGCGAA